>JAEIHY010016525.1:0-39387 GCA_018904565.1 Drosophila tsacasi
TGAACGAAGGCCAGGATTTGGAGACAATCGAAGTGATGAACGAAGGCCAGGATTTGGAGAAGTCCGAAGTGGTAAGCGAAGGCCGAAGTTAAGAGCCAGTTCATTGAGATTAATTTGCAGGAGGAAGTGGAGAAAGTGGAAGATCCTCTTCCTTCTCCAGAAGAAGCCGTCGAGCAGGTGAAGCCCAACAACACCTATAAACTGATTGATATGCATAAGCTTCAGCTGCCCAAGCTCGACTTGTCTAACCTGAAGCGCGAGTGTGTCCCGGAGGAGAAGGAGAATGTGCCAATTGAAGAACAAGTCCAGTTTACTATGCCGCCTCGCATCTTTATCTGTCCAGAGGACAGTTGCAAGGAGGAGTTTCCTTTCCGGTGGGTTTTCCCTTTTTTATATTAATATATAAATATTCTAATATATCTCTTTAAAGCCGCTATTTGTCTAAGCATCAAAGGGCCACCGGACACCACACCTGGGCTCACAAGTGCGATAGGTGTGGCCAGATCTTTCGCACGGCGGGCTTCAAGCGCATGCACACTACCGGAGCCTGTGATCGCAAAAAGCAGAAGAGTCTCAAGCACGCCTTTGTGCCGGGAGAATTTATCCACCTCTAAGACCTCAATGGTTTCTCAATTACAAGAAAAATGCTTAATAGGCAAGGACAAGGACAAGGAGTCCTTTTTTCCCCTTTCTTTCTTCATAATTATTATTTACCGGGTTGTTAATTATTTTCATAATGAAATTTCACCCAATCTTGTAAAACAAATAAAAGTGTTGTAAAGACAGACCTGATTTCTCTCTCTGTGCACCTTCGTGCGAAATAGTTTGCGAACAAATTAAGCCCACTTTGCAGTGATTTGTGTCGCTAACACAATTATTTGTCGAGCAACAAGGATGAAGGAGGCGGCCAAGGATGTTTCTTGGTTGCTCTTGTGACAAGGACGACGTTTGTCGCGATTCTGCTGCTGCTGCTGCTGCCTGATGTTGCTGTGACTGATGTCGTTGTGGCTGCCACGTAAAACTTGGAAATCGCTCGCATCGCATTCCTTTAGCTGCTTTAAACAGAACTGGGGAGCAGAAAATTTCCCCAGAGTGTCTGTGTGAGTGCGTCTTTTCCAGGAATTCAGGTAACCGGAATTCAAGCTGTTTATCGTCGATTTAAGGTCTGTAGTGGGTGTCTAGTGGGTGACCTTCTCAAATTGATTTTATATGAGTCAGAAATAGAATTGAGTGGCTAGATATGAGAAAATATATATCTAAATATCTCTAGAATTGCTTACATTTTGTTGCGCCTTCCGATCGGTGCTATCAGATTTAAATATAGGATATAGGATAATAGTCTTATTTCGGACTTACCCGTTGTTGAGGACACTCAGTTACCTTTCGTTGTAACACTGCTGACGTGGCCGAGATTCATCGATGATTAAAGCCTTTCGAAGGAAGATGTTGTTATCACAATTATAAAAACACTTTTTAACACACGACAGACTGAGGCCGCCGCGGCTAGGCGTCTCTATTTATAGGTGCGAGAGATGGGTAGAGATTGAGATAGATCGAGAGAGAGAGAAAGAGATAGCGAATGAGAAAGAGAGCGAGATTGAGAAGAAAGTTGCCGCGGACAGACTGAGACTGCTGCACCGAGCCGCCTCTACTTATTGGTGTGAGAGATTGATAGAGAGACATTGAAAACGAGATACATATGTATATAGAGAGAAAGAGATGGAGCAAGAGAGTTAGAGAGAGATATAGAGAGGGAGACAACAATATAGAAAGAGAGTGATCAAGAGTTAGATAGATATAACCATGGTATAATTCCACCATGGATATAACGATGGATCAAGAACAGACACATAGGGAATTAGACAGACATGAGAGGAAGAGCGAGATAAATAGGGAAATAAAGGTTGAGTTTGCGAGAGATAGTGAGATATAGAGAAATTGACAACGAAAGGTAGAAACTCAGAGAAATAGGTAGATACAGATATATATCTCTTTTGGACGTTGATGAACTATTGTCACAGTGTGTCAAACTAATGTCCCGTCAATTGACTTATGACAAAGGTAAGGAAAATAAGTAAACAAAGAATTCTTTTTATCCTCTTTATTCGATTGATCCCAGCTTAAGATTGAATTCTTGCGATAAAAATCTCCCTTTGTTTACATAAGTTTGAGAGCGAAGTTGCCCGCTTGGGATATTGGTTGTATCAATACTTTGAGAGTGAAGGTGCCACTCAGGAAGCGTCACTCAGTGATTGCAAGGATTGTTTATGTCATTTGAGAGCGGCATCGCCTGCTCCGGATGTGGATTTTTTACATTGCAGCTAAAGAGATGAATACAAATAGAAAATGAGAGAGGGATAGAGGTAGATGAAAACAGTGAAAGTCAGAGAGATAGAGATGGATCCAAAGAGAGTTAGAGACAGATGGATTCAGAGAGCGAGAGGGAGAGGGGGAAAGGAACATAGCTAGAGTTAACGATGGGCTGCACAAGTAAGATTTTTATCAGTCTTCAGCTGGGATCCATCGAATAAAGGCGATAAATCATTAGCTCGACTCACTTTGACAAAGAAATAATAATAATTTAACGATTTATTTGTATCTACCTATTTCTTTGAGTTTCTATCTTTCTCAGACAAGTGCACTATAGCTCACTATCTCTCGCAAGCTCTTGCGCTATTTATCTCTCGCCCACTCATGTCTCTCTCTCTACGTTTCAGTCTCTCGATCTATCTCTCTAAATATCTCTAATTCTCTCAATGTATCTATCTCTTTTCCTCTTATTCCCTCTATATCCCCCTCGGCAGTCTCAGTCTCTCCGCCGCAACTTTTTCTCAATCCCGCTCTCTTTCTCATTCCCTATCTCTTTCTCTGTCTCTCGATCTATCTCAATCTCTATCCATCTCTCGCACCTATAAATAGAGGCGCCTAGCCGCGGCGGCCTCAGTCTGTCCGCGGCTTTCCACCCGTTCGCCTCGCTGTTAATAATGTGTTAATAACCGTGTGTTAATAAGTGTGTTAATAAGTGTGTTAATAACCTCAGCATTCGAAAGGACTTTATCATCGATGTATCTCGGCCACGTCAGCGGCGTGGCGATGAAAGGTAACTGAGTGTCCTCAACTGCGGGTAAGTCCGAACCAAGACTATTATTCTATATCATATCATAAAGCTAAAAGCTCCGATCGGTAAGCGAAATTATATTGATTTACTTACATAAAGTTAAAAATTGGATATAAACTGAAATCTAACTTTTTAATTAATTAAGACCATTAGCATTGTTAAATTAAGAAATATGCTAGATATTCTCTTTTTGACTAGTGCAACAAACATAATAAATATTATACATAAATATAATTTTCAAACTTGTTGCACTAGGAGTAAATAAAAGAATAAATACGAAATCAGAGATCATCTTATAAATTCCGATACTTTACTAACCTGGCGGCAACAGGTGTGAGAAGCCACAGGTAACTCCCGCTGACGTTGCCCATGCTGGTGATTCTACCTTGTGGATCGGTAACGCCACCCCCCGTGCCTAGACGATGTTGCCGCTGCTGTCGTTGATGATGTTGTTGGTGCTGCTGCTGTTGCTGCTGATGCTGATAATGCTGCTGCTGCTGCTGCTGTTGCTGTTGATGCTGCTGTTTTTTATGTTGCTGCTGTTGCAGCTCCTTGGCTGTCTTGTAGTGACCCAAGGCTGCCACCTGTCGCTGCTGCTGCTGCTGCTGCTGCTGTCGTCGGGGGTTGCTGTTGCTCCTACTATTATTGCTGTTGCTGTTGTGATTTCCCATATTGCTGATATTGTTGAGATGCAGTTCACTGAAGCTGCCAGACATAGTGCCAAATCCAGTAGCCGGAATACTGCCAGAGATGGTATTGATCACACCAGTTTGCTGCTGTTGCTCCGGAGCGAAGCGCTGGCCACGTGGCAAAGTGGCATACGGCGAATGTTGCTGCTGCTGCTGTTGGTGTTGCAGTTGTAGCTGCTGCGAAGGATGACTGTGCTCAATGGAAGCGCTGGTGGTCAACTGATGCACAGCAATTGGTGGAGGCGGCGGGGGAAGTAGTGGCTGTTTTTCAATGACATTGTTATGATGCTGTTGGTGTTGCTGTTGCTGCTGTTGGAGTTGCTGTTGGTGTTGCTGTGGCTGTTGCTGCTGCTGCTGTTGATGTTGTTGTTGCTGCGGCTGTTGCTGCTGCTGTTGCTGTTGCTGCGTATTGCAGTTGCTGGTGTTCTTAGCTGACTTATAAGCACTGCTATAGGGATTCTCGCTGTTGATGCTGTGTGTGGAGGCCACACGGAACACATTGGGCACCAATGGATGGTCCCTCATTTTGAATACACTTCACAAACAAAAAAAAAAAAATCAGTTCGAAAACCAAACAAAACACCAAAAAAAAAGTTACTAAAACTAAAACATTAACAATTTGAAAGCGCGCCAAACCAATGAAAATATTTTGGTATTTGCGGACACGTCCGCTGCGATGAAGAACTTTCACTCGACTAACAGAATGTTTGGTCCTGGCCAAAGGACTCGGCCATGTAAAACGAAACGAAACGACCAGGGCCTTCGGCTGCTGCGGCTGCTGATGCCACCTCTCGCAGTGGCGATTATAAAACACATCAGCCATATATTTTATCTCTGCTTTGATGGTCTCCAGCTCCATCAGCAAACCCTGATTCGTCCTCTTCGGATCAGGCCAAAAAGATAGTGCTTTGACCGGGGTTAGTTGAATTTTTGCAAGTGCACGGGCCACAAAAAATACAAAAAATTAGTTGTTCTCCCAATTATTTAGCCTTCATAAATTATTCTAGATGTTCTCACAAATATGTATGGAAATAGCAAACAATAATCGACAAATTATTAAAGATTGACTGAGTAATTGCACTGCAAATAAAATTCTTAGGTTTATTCATACATACATTTCTATGGGTTTTTAAGAAGAACACTAAAATATATACATATTTAGAGGTCTAAAAGTAATGTCAAAATTAACAACATTTATTTTTGTTTGATTGATTATTGCCATAAAAAATGTATTTTAAATGTATTTCGAAAGGGAAAGTTCATTATTAAATATTGAAATAATAATCACGTTCAATATTATATCGAAAATATATCTCCAATTTAAAAAAATCGAAAATTAATACATTTACATAAATAATTATCACATTCAATATCGGAAATATTAAGTAAATAAGCTTAAATCATTTTTAATTAAACCTGATACGTTGACAAAGATAACCATTAATTTCTCACTGTGTGGCCCAGTGGCAACTAACAACCAGCAGACGTTTGCAACTTCCGTTGTTAGCTAAAAGTGACTTCCGGCCGCTAGGGGATATAACCGTAAATCTGTATGCGTGCACAAGCCTGTGCATACATGTGTATGTACCAGTGTCCGTCCTTCTATATGGGTACTCGTCCTTGTTATTGTTGTTGTTGCACTTTTGCTGCAAATCTAAGCATTTATTGCAGCCGCCACCGCACACATCCACCTTTGTGGCCTCCATGCAAGTCTCGTTTATTTAATTGAATTCCCACATGTGATTGAGCCAAGTTCGTGCCATGATTGTGCCACATTAAAGGGATAACAAAGACCCCGAAAATCACCTGTCCGCCAACCACCACCCAACACCCACCACCCACTGGCTCACAGAAACTCACTTTTGGCTGGAAGCACCTTGTTAAGTGCACTGCTGAGTTGGCCGATGAGAACGAAGTGAAAGTGTGGAATTGTTTGGCCTTAAGCCCAAGAGCAGAGTTCTGAACAAAAAGCTAAGCAGATAAAGCGGCAAAGGCTGCACAGAAAAAAGTGTATATATTAAAAGGTAATCTAAAACTGATAAATAAATAATCACATAATATACCATATAAATAACAATTTGGAACAAGTTAGGTATGAAAATATGCTCGAACAAATGTAATTATACTGTGTTTTGGTAGCCAAAAGTATCAAAAGTATAACACAATTTAATATATATTTTAAATCAAGATGTATTTCTTTTGAATTAAATAAGATTTCGTGAATTAAGTGAATATTTCCAAGTGTAGGATTGAGTGCATATGGGAGCCCAGAGTAATCATCTAGTGAATAGGAAACAAAAGCTGCAGATTAGTGCAAGCAAAGGCCATCGTGTTCTGTAAGTATAAAAAGGATAGCGCAGTAGAGCCGGGTTTTTAGAGAGGCTTCAGTGCCGAAAGACAGGACAGAACTGAGATTTGAATGCAAAAAAAAAAAAACAGAAACGTAGTGGTATTTTCTTTTAGAGAAATTTATGAAAAGCGTTATAAGAAAAGCCTGTGAAGGAACACTCCTGGTGAGCTGCAAGCAAAACCTTTAAAAATTAAAATTCAAGTTTATGCTGAAATACTACAAAAATAATTTTAAAAACCCTTGAATGTGCCAAGAAATTGCTTTGGGCTTTCAGTTATTATTAGCAGGCAGGCAAATTAAATAAATTATTAAATAAACTTAATTATTTGGTGTATATATAGGATTTTGCTTAACAAATTGCATTTAAATCTTCACAAATTCTTCATATCTCTTAGTACACAATAAAACTGTGCCTGATTTCAACAAGTTGTTCCACGTTTGCCTTTAATTTGCCATGGAATAAAGCTTCCTTTTCCACTCTTTTAATTTCAACATTTAAATACATTGGAGCAGAGTTTACAACTTTTGCAAAAGTTTTCATCTAAATGCGCTGCAAATGTTGGCAACACTTTTTTCGTTTTCGTTTTGAGCTTTCTTTTATTTCTATTTATATATATATATATACATATATATACATAGCCCAACTGAAAGTGCAAAAGAGAAAGCTAATAGATATTTTCACTTTTTTGTTTGTGTTGTGCCTTTTGGCAGTTTACTTTGCCCCCTTTTCTAGTTTATATTTCACTTGGTTTTTTACTGTTTTTATTTTTCTCTTCTTTTTTTTGTTATTTTTGAGTAGCTGTTGTTGGTGCTGCTGCAACTGTCAAATGTTTGCAGACGCATCCTGCGCATTTTTAAGAGGTCCTGTTGGGGCTTAACATTGCTCATGGCTTGTCGTCATTTTTATATTCAGATGTTGACGCTGTCTAACTCCATTCTGTAAAAGCGAATATTTTGTTTTATCAAACTGAATTAGGGAAAAGAAAATATCATGTGTAACCTGGATTGATAAAGATACAAAATAAATATATTTTACAGGGTCAAAATGTCGTCATAATTCAATTCGTATTAATTAGGCATGGGCTAAAATATTGATAAATGCTATAATTATATTTTAAGCAATATTTAATATATAAATCGATATATTGAACATTGGGTTAAATCTATATATTCCTTTTGATAAATCCGAGTATGCAAAATATTCAGAAAAAAAAATTATTATTGAACATTTCTTTGAAATTTTGTAGATCATTTAGACGTTTTAAGTTAAATTATATTTTGATGGTACAATAACTATAATTTGTATCCTATTATATATTTTTATTGTTATTAACAATTTTCAAAAGCTTCTCATTTAGCTATTTTGTTTTTGTAGAGTCTCTTGGTTAAGCAAGTTGAGAGCTGCTCGGTTTCGCAAAGTTTTGCCTCCTATTTGTGGGCGTCCTTTCTCATTTCGTAGAAGACTGTTGGCTATTTTGGCAAAGAAGAGCAAAAGTTTTGGGCACTTAAATATTTACTTTTGAGGGTTTCTATTTCATTCAAGATTTAGGTTTATAGCCATTGTAGCCATTGTAATGCAATATTTATGCTAAGACATTATTATATACTATTAAATAAATATAAATAAATTCTTTGGTATGAAGTTTTGTTCAAATTGTGCAATAAAAAGTTTTTCCAATCCAGACAGTTGCTCAGCCTGCGTGTATATGGTTTGCCTTAAAGTTCTCCCTTTTTTTTTCTGTTGACAATTTTGTGACACTTTGTCAGGTGTGTCAGGTAGTGTGTCTCGCCCATTCAAGTTGAGTTCGCTGGAACTAGTTGCTGCTGCTGGTGTCCAAATATTGATTAAATGCACAAAACCCAAAGCCAATGAACGCTCCGAATCCTGGCACGTTGACACACATAGACCGCGGGACAGATTTGTTGCTGTTGTGTTGACTGATTAGCGCCTTTGCCGTTGATGTGATGTTGCTGCTGTTCAGGTTGCTGCTGTTGCTGCTGCTGCTGTGGAAATTGATGAGCAATTAAGGTTATTGACCAAATCGCTTGGCGAAGGGTTGCTGGATTGGGTGGTTGGGTGTAGGTGGAGGTGGTCTTGGGGTGGCACGCTTCGCTGCCTTCCCGACTGACCCAATCACTTCTATATATATATATATATATATAAACCATATAGCCATCTATAAAGGCAGTGAGCGAAATAACAACCTAATCCTCTCATTTGCCCAACTGTCAATTAACTACAGTCTCCTGAGTAACTTAAAAATATACTGTAAAGTTTTTAAAATGTATTGGAAAATAAGAATAATTTATTTTTTTAGATAAGACAATTTTTGGGAAAATTAAAAATATAAAAACTAAGCTAAAAACACATTAAATTGAATTTTGAAAAAGGCATTTCAATTTAAGTACAAAAAAGGCAACCTATTTTTTGCATTTATAGTAGTTAAAAACCCTTTGTTTTAACATTGAATATTAATTAAAATGTTGATCTAATCAGTTGGAAATTCAATTTCCCCACCTTTTGACCATTATTTTACTCCCAGTGTCCGGCACAGACACCGAGGCATCCAAGGGGACAACAATGCAGACAGCCAGCCGAAAAGTAGGAGGAGGAGGAGCCATAACCAGACCACTTGCTCATCCCGTCGCCGGATGGGGGAAGCGTCAAACGGAAACGAAAGCAATTGACTGAGTGAGTGACAGGTTCAGGACCACCTCAGCAGCCCCTGAGCCACTCACCGCTTCACCCAATCACCCACCCAACCACCCAATCACACCACCACCCCACCCCGCCCGCTGATTAACATTAACTGATTTAAGGTGAACGACTAACCTGGATACGCCGCAGCAGCTCCTCCGACTGCGACAACTCCAGGTGGCAACTTCAGGCGTAAGTGGAGCGGAAGCCGATTAAGGGTTACGGATTACGGGTAACGGGCAACGGATTACGGATTACGGAATACGAAATGCGGCAAAACAAACGAAACGAGCAACCAAAGCAGCCCAGCAATTAATTTTGAATATGGACCGCAAAATCACAGGAGAAAGTCCTCTCGCCCATAAATGGAGTCAACAATTTTTGAACTTTTAATTATCCACAAAAACCAATAAAGGTAGCTGGCTATGCCTGCAGTTGAGAGGGGAGTCATTGAAAAAGCAAAGATTTTTATTTATTTGCTGAAAAATATGGAAAAAGTCAAATTTCATTGCAAATAATCGGAAATGGCAACAAAAAAAATGGAAACGGCAGTAAATATTTACCCGGCATTGGCAGGACTCAATCATTCTGTGCAGGTCAACCATACTTTTTAATAAATGGCTTTTTAATAAGTCTGTGAGATGGGGGTTTTTCCCCGAAATGAAAATAATGACACTGAATAAATATACCTACTTTTAAAGCGAATTAAGAATGCACTTAGTTATTTTATAGAGAAAAAATACTTTAAATATTTATTTACAATTATATTGTTATGGAATTAGGCGGTAATTAACAGTAGTATTACTGTAAAAATAATTATTTTAGGGTTTATGACAGAAATTCTGGAACTGCTTAAATATCAAGTTTTTTCTCCACAAACAATGAAATATAACTTTTTACTATTTTTTTGTTTGTTTACATTTCAAGTTAAGTGTACTGTAAATCATAGCAAACTTCTGATCCAAATTATAATACCCCTCCGGAGTGAGGGATATGTACGGTAAAGGCTTGTTTGTTCTTTGTCATAAATAAAATAAGCGTGACTATAAAAACGTGTTTTTAAAGGACCTACGGCTTATGTTGATCTCGATGTGAAAAATATATGAAAATTTGTGAGTATTATGGGTATATTGTAGCAGTTTTCATTTTCATTTTTCGTTCCATTTGGATGTGTGCCAACAGGATTCCCCACTCCACGTGGTCACGTGACCAGGCGACGGGTTAAAAATAAACCAACGGTCATTGTGTGTGACTTGTGTGTACGTGTGTGCCCGTTCAGAGGTTCAGAGCTACAAAGGTACACCGCCACCGCCAAGCAGGTAGCAAGCTACAGACCAGTGCACAAAGCTCAAACGAGGCTTTGAAGTCTCGCCTAGTTAATTAACGCGGTGGCCCGCCTAAATGTATGCAACATTTTCGTGCTCGGCCCGGGACGGACTGCTTGTGGCAGCGGCACTGCTTGACGACTGCACCGGACACGACTGCTTGCCACGCACTATAATTAATTCACTATAATTAAAGTTTCCAGTTGCAAAAATGCTTTAAAATTATTTATTTATGCCACCCACATGAAACCAAGCGCCGCGGCTGAATGAGCCAACAAAGTTAGAGCGCCTCTGTCCGCTGGATGCCACAGAATTTGAATATATAAATAACGTGATGAGCCCTCTAAGTACACAGAGAAAAATGGTACATCATTTTAATAAACATATATTTTTTTATATAAAAAATATCGATATATCATATAAACAAAAAAACGACCTTAAAGCCTTGAGAAAAACAGAAAATAAATATTTAAATCAAAATGTTATCAATATTTTATGGAAGACCTATTCACAGATGGATTATATTTTTAATCGTGCATTTACGAAGAATTGGAGATGTATTCTTAAAAAATTCCACTAGATTCTTGTGACTTTTGTTTTTTTTTTTTTGTGTAGAGTGAAAACCGCGTTAAAAATATATTTAAAAGAGTCGTTTCACCAACTTTTTGAGAGTTTTAACATCGCGAGCAAGTAGTCCCTGCTTTTTGAACCTGAACTTAAAGTCTTATTATATGCATAAATTACCAAAGAAACCTGGTTGAAACTATGAATATATTCCGAAAACTGATAAACCTTTCTACCTTACCTTGGAGACAAAAACTTACCACTGCGATTGCTGATATCAAAATGCTTAAAATATTTTAAAATAAAATACATTTTCAGTTCAAGTTTCTGTCAAATAAATTTAGGTATATTTTATTTCATGTCCAGTCTACTTTATTTTAAACTATGCTCAAAGGTACGAAATACATTGAACTATTGGTTTTTTGATTTGGTTTTTTCCTTATGTTTTTTTTCTGTTCTATTGTAGCTTTTTTGTATATCCTTTGTTTTTGGAGATTCTTTGTGTATCTGTAATTTCATATAACCTTTAACTTACATGAGGCAAGCGTTGGGATCGATAACAATACAATGCGATGCAATTATTGGGGGCAAGTTCTTTGGGAAATGAAACCAAATTCGTTCTGAATACATATGTATGCAAAATGTTTGAAATGAGGGGAACGGGCTGAAACCTCCATGGGTTTGTTTATATATAGATGGAGCATAGAGCATATTTTAACCACAATTTAGCATTTAATTTAATTAATCTCTCCGCTGGCTCTCATGTTAGTCCATGTTAGTTTGTTGGTTTTGGTTATTTAATACCTAGCTAAACATTAAATTGCTCAACAAAATTCATTAATTGGTAGGGCATTTTTATTTTCCACTTCACTACCAACCACATCCATTTCCATCTTCTCTCCTTTTTTTGTATTATTTTCATAAGATATACAAAAGCAACAATGGTAATAAAATATACAATTTCAAACATTGTCAGGTTTTTCTCATTCACATTTCAACAAACTTTTCTGTCCGAGTCCAGAGTCTCTTTCTCTTCGCATCGCAGTTTTTTTTTTATATCATACTTTTGGGCAAACGAAAAAAAGGAAATCAATTTACAGGTTCTGTAAAATGATCAAAGGTGTAAACGATTTCACATGGCGGGAGGGGGGAAAACTGTATGTATGTATGTATATATTTTGTATGATTTACTATATCGGTTATATCGGTGTTTCTTTGTGGGACGATGTGTGGAATGTTGTTCTCTTGCATTCTTCTGAATTAGCGGGTTTAGCCACAAACATTTCTTGTTGTTTTTTTTTCCAGTTGTTTTTGTCCAGTTAACTACTCATATACAATATATTCATGCACAGTTTGTACACTCAACGATTTATGTTAGTTTTTCTTAATGTCTCGCTTAATCTCTTAACATTAGGGTAATAAAAAAATACATTTTTCTCCGTTTTAATTCCGTTGTTCTGTCATTCATCTAACCCACAGTTATAGCGTAATACAATTTGCAACTAGATTAAATTTAATTTATATATATATATATAGTTTGTATATATTATCATTCTCTGATTGGGGGTATTCCTCTCTCTGTGGCTTAAAGAAATAATTTTTAAATAAATTGATGAATAATAAGGTAAGAAAGGTAAATAGAATAAAAAACTTGCACAATTTTGGCTAAAAAAGAGCAAAATTTCTTTGCAGCCACACACAAAATATGTGCAACACTTAGAAAAAAAGATCAAAGCTGGCAAATTCAAATTTTGTGGCTAAATCTAATTTAATTAATAATAATTAATATTTTAGCCAAATTATAATTTTACCTACTTTTTCTTTTTTAATATTCTTCACCAATTCATTAAATTCCTAATACCCTCAAATGCAATACTGTAAATGTTTCTATAAATAACAAAAAAAGAAGAAATAATTAAAATACATTTTAAATATAAAAAGATAGATAAAGAGAGAGAAATACCCGCATTTAAATTGTCAATTTTCTATATATATTTGTATATATAAATAATTCTGTATAACTAATCATGGCTTTTGGTTTCATCAGATCCATTTTTTTTTTTTTCTGGGACTTCCGTTTCCTCAGCGTATGGCCTAAAATATACATCTAATAATACTCAAAACACACAAGTCTAAACAATTCGTCGTCGATCCCTCTCAAACGGCCGTCTCATGATCAGTTTCATCAATCCTTCCAAGGCGCCAGGAGTTCGGATCCCCAGCTAAAATATTGACCGAAAAGAGAAAAGAAAATAGGAAAAACCCTTCAGTTATATATGTATTTCAATTAAAGAAATCGCAGGGAAATTTTCAGGGTAGCAAAAAAAAAAAAGTCAATAATTCAATGGAAATCGACGATCAACTTTAACAATAACTTAAATCGGCTTGATATAAAATTAATTATATAATTTTATATTGTTTTTATTTTTTAATTGCTCTTTACATTTATTCAAGAAAGTGGAATTAACACTGTAGAACGCATGCACAAATCTAAAAGCTTTTTGGCAACATAACTAGGCATGGTCACACTACAAAAATTGTAACACAGACTCCAAGAGAGGGAGAGAGATAGCTGTATAGACAGAGAAAGAGACAGATACACACACGACTAACATAGGTACATACTCAGCTATGCGGCTTATAGTTTTTAAGCCTTTGCCCTGGGACTTTTAAATAGAATTTACCAGAAATATGTAATGAACAAGTGACAACAGAAGCCATTACATATCTACCATTTCTTTAATATTTTGTCATATTTTTTTATGATATTTAGTTAAAATTATGTGTGAAAAAAAACAAACTCAAATCAAGACGCATTAAAAATTAATAAGATAATCACACATATATTAAATATAAATACTAACAGCTAAAGTCTGGTTTCTTCTTCTTCTTCTTTTACCAACTTTAATATTTTAAAATCAATGGATTTTTTTAAGTTAAAAAATACTATAATTTGAATAATTAATATTTCCTAAAATTCCACTCAACAATATTTTCGAAATTCTTCTACAAGTGTTCCCTCCTTTTGAGCAAAGACAATTTAATTATCGTTGCGGGGTTGCGCATCTTATAGTTATATTTACTTTAATTTGAGCTTGTTATTAGGTAAACTATAAAAACATTTATTACAACTCTTATAAAGCAATCGGTCTAAAAGGCCACTTTAATATTCCCCTCAGAAGCTAGATACATACTATATATCCTTTTTATTGGGTTTATTAACTTACCGCAATCGTAGTACTTCGATATCCTGGGCAGTGCTGTTTTGGATGTTGTTGTTGTTGTTGGTTTGGATTGTTGGTGTTGGTTGTAGTTTTGTTGTAGTTGTTGATTAACGTTTATGATGCGAGTTTGGTTTGGAACGTTTACGTTAGACATACAACAAAATTATAGTCACCGAAAAAATAGAAAATCAAATACATAAATTTTATCACAAATCAAACACATACATACATATAAATTTGTAGAACGTAGAATATATAGAAGGTGGGTAGGGGGAGGGATCCAGTGTGTGGAATCAGACACATATATAGTAATGTACATATATGCACGAATGGAACACATAAATCCTGAACTTTAAATTCCATTTTTTAACACAAATCAAAGTAAATTCCAAAAATTAAGTAAATAAAATATCAGCTAGACTTTACAGGTGTATATACTATACATTTTGATGAAAGAATTTAAATATATCTCTTTGATATATTGACTTTGGGAAAGAATTTAATATTTTATTTTGATTAATTGATTTTTGGTGAAGAATTTAATATATTTTATTGGAAAGGATTTACACTGACCTACTATAGTTTTATTGCATACTTTTGGGCATATTTGTTCACGTTTTTTTGAAAATATCCTTTGAAAATGATATTTATCTCTATATAACTTTATATGTATTTAACTTCTTGAAATTTGTAAATATTTGTAAGGTTCAAAAGATTATCCCCACAAATTTCGACAGATTTTGATTCTTTGAACAATTTATTTAGCTTTTTTAACTCAACAAAAAAATACTTTAGATATATAGTAATATCATTATTGTCGGCTGCACTTTGTGTGTAAGATTATGGTCATGCTTAAGTATTTTTGTTAGCTTTCAGCCAGATTGTTTACAAAGACCCCTCCCTTACACTAGACAAAAACGTATTCCCCGACAATTAACACGCGGCAAACAATTAAAAATCTAATATATTTACGTACATATATATATTTTTTGTTTTTGTTTTCCCGTAGCGGCGGCAGACCAAATAATTGCGAATTAAAATAAAAAACAAATCAATGCCATTTGCGCCAAAATAATGCTAATAATGATGTCAAATTGGCTGAGCGCGCGTGCCTCGCCTGGCAGCTCTTTGATAATAAATACGGCCTGACGACGGTTGACTCCCGATACCGACACCCGATCGACTCTCATTGGGATTATCTCAAATACTTCATCTCCATATTACATACATACTCGTATGCGTGTGTTCTTTTATTAGCTTTCGTTTTTGGCTTGTTTACATTCACATTGATTTCGTTTCGTTCATTACACATTGGATATCGGATAAGGGGGTTATGTACATAAGATATATGTATAGATATAGATTTAATGTGCTATTGGTCATATATATGTAATATGTATGTACAGAGACTTAGGCTATGCTAATGCTTACATTATGCCAATAATTATTCGATATTAATTCTAATTAGTTTTCACGCTTTCTGTTAGCTCAATTCGTATGCAAATCAAAATCAGCAAAAAAGAAATAGGGAAAAAACAAAAGAGAACAAATTAAATGCTTAAAACAAAAGAACAAGCAAATAATAATGTGTTAAAGTACAAATAATATTTGTTGGTGTTTTTGTGGGCCAGCACAGTGAATTTCCATTATAAGATCCCAAAAAGGTAACTGATTTCTCAATCAAAACTGTTGCAGTTAATGAACAAAAACCAAAGACCCTATAATAACAAGATGATCTAATGATTTATTGCCAACGAATTTTTTGGGGCATTTAAAAAAAAATGTAGTTATGCAACTTGTTATTATCAGGTCTTAAAAACAAAATATAAATTAAATTTAAACACGAAATGACAGCAGTTATAAATTAGATTTTAATGAAAAAAAGCAGGCTAATTTATTTACAAAAGTTTAAGTTGCTCTTTAGTTGATTTAGAAAAGTTTGAATTGGTCTATTTGAGAAGCGACCTGTGAGACTGATAATTACATCTTTAAATTAATTTTTAATTTCTTTTCACTTTGTATTAATTTGTATTAATTAAATATCAAAAAATCACAAGACAATTCTACTGTACAGTTTGTCATTTTCGATCTCTTCATGGATATTGTTATAATTTGATTTGATCTTGCTAAATGCTGATTTATATTCAAGATCTCAGCTTTAAATTGTCTAATAATCGATTAATTTAAAGTCCAAAACCTTGGTTTGAGCTGTCTAAACGAGAAAAGCCCACTCAAACTATGACTATAATTCGTGAGCAATCAAGTGTCTTGTTTAACTACAAACTCAATGCACACAGCCATGATAAGTCAAAAAAAAAAAATAAAATAAAAAAAATGTTTGAATTGAACATAAATTGAAAACTTCAATAACTGGTTACAGACTGCAACTAATAAAGAGTGCTTTTTGCTAAGGATTTGCTTTTTTTTCCTTGCTTTTTGAGTACATTTCCGCTGCGGTGGAAATTTTATGCTGAACAATTGCTGGAGTGACGACGAGTTTTGTGTTTGTTTAACAATAAGCCAAAAAGTTTACATAAAAAATCATCGGATCTGTTTTGGGTTGTACAAAGATTGGCTATTAGAATGATTAGATGGATTATTATTCGTTTGATTAGTGTGTGTGTGCTATATAGTTGCTATGCTACGTAAGTATGAGATGACTTTAAAGATCTAATGGCCTAATATTCCATTGGCACATTTTTGTATACACTCTTCCAGTGTAAAATTTACACTTTAGAGAGACATGTGAATGGCACAATAACCAGCTTTTTATACTTATATAATTTTCATCAATCTGCGGTTAACAAATTCGTTAATGATTAAAATATTGCACCCTTACCTTTGCACAAGCCTGGAATATTTTTTTTACTGAGCAGAAAATATAGATATATTGAAATTGTATCGATATTCTACGCGAAAATAGATAATTTAATCGATATAGAATGGAATTTAACGCGAAAATAGATAAATTAATCGATATTTTAACGTTTCAAAATATAAGCAATAAATCTATATTCTTTTTGTTGTACAGGACCAACATAGTCCGAAAAGGAAACTAAGAAATAAACTACTATAGATGAAAACATTGTTTGAAATGTAACTTTAACTTTTTCGATATTTAAATTTTCGATATATGCAAAAATTTGTTACAATTTTATCGATTTAATAGTAAGCCCGGTCTTTTACTTAATACCTAAAAAAAATATAATAATAACGATAAAAATATCGATATTTTAACGATAAATGCGATACATTTCGATATATACCTACAATTTTTCTTCTCTATATGCAACCCTACTCTGTTTCGGATGTCTCTATTATAATGCTAATCTTTTCTTTTTAGTAAACCAGAATGTGAACTTTCGGTAGAATGTGAAAAAATGTGCCAATGAAATCGGGGGCAGCTCTTTTGGTACTCGGTGATGTGGCCTTTGTCGCTGATGTTCGCGGTGATTGATGATGGATAGTTAGAGTTGGGATTGGATTGAAGGTTCGATGATTGACTGTGGAGGCTCCGTGTGTGCGTGCGTGGGTGCGCGTGCAATAGACTTTTAATTATCTCTTTTCTTTTCTGGATTGAATTTGTTTTTTGTTCTCGGCAAGTTTTCGTAATTATTGCATAATATTTTCAGATTGCACTTTGCTCGATGTTGTTGGCGCTTGTTGTTGCTTCTGGTTGTTGTGGTTCTAGTTGTTGCAGTAGTTGTTGTTGTTTGTACGTGCGACCAAGTAAAGGAACATGCTCTTCTAAAATTAGAGTTTTTTTGTTTTTTTTTTTTTTTTTGCGTAGAAAAAAGGTAAACAGAACAGAAAAAATAAACGAAAAATCACAAAATGCACATAACATAAAAGAATTGTAATGTAAAATCAAGATATATATATATTCTATATATTATAATACAGGGTTAAGTGAGAAGGGGGGTTTAGGTTTTCGGCCATGCAAGAAGCCCCGTTTAAAGCAAAAAGCTTGCGTGCACACACAGAGAGAGAAATAGAGAGAGGGGGTAGGGGGAGCAGCGACAGAAAGACATTGAAACTGCAGTGGAAAACGAGGATCCCCAAAACGAAAAGGAAAATCACATCAAGAAATATTTGGATACACAGCAGCGGCTACCAAACAAGTATTTTTTTTATATTAATATTTAATTGAAATTCAAATTTTAAAAACCACAATTTCTGATCTTTTTTACCATTCACAGTATTTAGAAAGCCCTGCAAGCTAGGCTTAATTTTTGTGTTTTAATTAAATAATTAAATTTGTATATATAATATTTAAATAGAAATAAAGCTTTGTTCTATCTTTTCAAGGTTTCAAGTCGGAAAATATATAATGTTTTTGTATTTGTATTTTTATTATAAATATAATTCCCAACGCTACAAGTCTGGGAATTATAAATTAACGCGCTAGTCACAATTTAATTCAACAAAATAAAGTGGTATAAGATAATCAATTCAAAATATTTATCAAAACTTGGAAAAAGAGATCAGTTTTATTTTAAAACTTATGTTATTTTACCAAATAATCTTATACAACTTCCTAAAGACTATGTTTCTTTGTAGAAAGGTAAGGACTTTATTAATATATTGCTGATGTATTCATTTATATTTTACCTTATATTCATTTTATAATATTTTCAACTAATTCTCTTGCATTTTGTGAATAGAAAACATGATCGGAAGTGTGTTAGATACGTGGTTATTATTTAATATGGTTATTATTTAATTTTTTCTAATCAGTGATACTATTTTGTTAGCCGCAGCTGTATAAGCTTGGGGAAAGAGGGATTCTTAACAGAGAGAGAGAGAGAGAGAAAGATAGAGATTTGGGAGAGCCACTCACCCTGGAGCTGCCGATTGATCAGGGCCGTCAGTCCATGGCCCACGTCCACACTCTTTTTGAGTATCAACATGGGCTTGTCCTCAGCATCCTCAGCATATCCACCCGATGGCAGGAAGCCATTGCTGGCTATCGACTCGCTCACCTGGGGGATACAATTTTGAAGAATTTAAATATATTCATATTTATATTTTTTTATTTTCCATTTCCCTCATTTATTTTAAAATCATATGTATTTAAATGGAAAAAAGTCACTAGTGTTAAAGGATTCTTTTCTGCGCATTTTTAAAGGGCTTTAAAACCGTAAGCAATTGTAATCCAATAAAGTTGGAATATGTGAAAAAATCTATGTAGGTTTATCAATATTAAACACTAAAATCGATTAATAAATCGATATATAAACATTCTTATATATATACACGATAAATTTATATAGTAATTGATTTATCGTACGAATACAATCGAAAATATAGACAATATATTCGGATAATTTAGCTATAATATTTCAAAGAAATTCCACATTCTTTTATAAGTAAAAATGAGTAAACTTAAAAATTACAATATTTTCGATATAATATTGATCTCGCGATCATATTTCTCGAAATTTCCCCATCTACATTCATTCAACCCTTACCTGGGTGACCTGCATGAGTTTCTTGACCACATCACGGCCCAGGATGTGATCGAAGACGGTCTGCAAGAAGGGCTCGGCCATAATTGACAGTTTGAGCTTGTCGCGGTGCCAGATCAACACCCGCGACTCCTCCATCGCCATAATGGAGACCTGTGGCAAAGGGAATCAATCAAGAATAACTCTCAAAAATGCTACCAAACACAGAAAGTGCTGCCCCCACACCCACCTGAAAGTAGTCGTCGGTGGAGACGCCAAACCATTCCGGCGAGTCTAGGAACTGATGGGGAAACACAATGTGCAGGGCTCTCTGATGCTGTGACACCACCAATCTGCAGGAAGAGGTAATAAATTTCGTTTAATTTCAGTCTCCCTGCGATGACTACCCAACCCACTACTCACTTGCCGCTCAGCACCAGCGACAGGCTATCGACCTTGGTGACCTTCTCCTGGGCATAAACCTCCTGGTACTTCAGGGCACGTATCACCTTCATGCAGTTGAGCACCTTCTTGAACTGATGGCGGGTCACGTGCAGGGGCTGGAAAAGCGCCAGGTAAACCTGAAAATGGGAACCGAAACACAAGAATTAATCTCAATTGAAACTATAGTAATCAGAATTAATCTAGCAATTTAAAAATAAATATTTACACGTTTGAATAATATACAAACTATATACTTTTCCAATTAATATATATACATTTTAGCTGATAGCAATCAGCTTGAGTATTCTTGCTTGTCTTTTAAAAACTATATCCAGCAATTCAAAGATTGATTTACATCAACAACCCGCCACTGGATTGGCTTAGTCATACTGCGTTTTTTGTTCCCGATCTGTTCACATAAATCGCCAAGTTTATATGCGCATAATTTACTGTCTTTTGCAATAAACAAAACGATTTCCATGCCGATATGGAGTGGAAACTCCCTAGACATGCGACAGATATCAGATTTGAGTCTATCGCTTGGGAGATTCTCTGTTGTCAACGATCGGGGAAAAAAATTGGAAACCAAATGGCAAACAAACAAGCAAACAATAATCGGTTGGAGCATGCAAATAAATAAATATTATCGCTGATCGCGAGTGCTAACTGTTTTGCATTGCATCAAGTACAACAACCCATAATCGCGCCCCTTTTCCCACTGCTCTATTTACCTGCTATTAACTTTGGCGTACACTGGGCGCTTAATCGATACTCTGTTTGATATATTCTGAACAATATTAACTTAAATGGAGTTCAATAAATAAATTTAATAACATTTTTAGCTTATTTTTAGTATTCTTATTATTTAAATGTTAAATGTAATGTAATATATGTATGCAGAAAATCTATATAGTTATATATATCGATAATACATTGATTTTTGCCGGAGAAATTGATATATTGAGTCGATATTTTAAAGCTTCGATTACTGTGCGCTAAAACGATATTCGGATTGAGATATTCTGAACAATATTAACATAAATGGAGTTCAATAAATAAATTAAATAACATTTTTAGGTTATTTTGTAGTAACATTTTTATTTAAATGTTAAATGTAATGTTTTTCGATATTAAAAACTTCGATAAATACAAATTTTGAATATATTCGATATTTAAAAATTCGATAAATACAAATTTGGAATATTTCCGATATAAAATTGTTCGGAATATTATTTTATCCGACTTGTGCCTCGATATATTTATATATATATATTTTTGCTGTGTATATTCTCATGTGCTAGAGTTGCCGTGGCGGTGGATGAGCTTGAGACCAACAGAGGCCAGCTAGATTGGGCCCACCAGCGATCACATGTCCAAAATGTAAGACCCGTGGTGGCAACAACAGCGTCGCTTGCTGTTGCCATGCAAAATTATTGTGCGATTTGCTGACGCAGCCGTTAAGACAGACCCGCGCCCAGCCCCCCTCCACCCTCAGACTCGAAAACCCAATCAGCCCCCACCTTCCACACACGCCGCTGGGGGTAGCAAGCATGGGAGGCGATCGCATTGCGCCGAGCTACTTGAAACGTTGGCAACTTTCAACTGTTTGTTCACTACCCAGAGTTCAGGGTATATTGGACCTTACATTTTACTAAAAATAACACTTGTATCATCCTATTTTTAATAATTTTAAGTCTGTGTAATATTATATTTAAAGCCCGAACTCTAGAATATTTTTAGTATTCTTTTGGAAACTGTTTCAAACGATTTAAAAACTTTAGCAATTTCTTGATACATTTCTGAAAACTCTTGGTGATCTCAATACGCTTTAAAAAACGGTGTAAATAATAACAATTATACTAAGATATAAATATATCTTAAAAATATAAAAAGACTATCCTACAAAATCTGTTATAGTAAAAAACCAATTATTTTTACACTAAATTGTGTAACGAAAAAAAGTATTGCATACTTTAAGATGTACATTTAAGAGATTTCAAAACCCCTTTTAATTTCTCTAGTATATATACCCTATATGCCTTAAAAATTCTATCAAAACATTATTAAATATGTACACATAAACAAAAATAAATTATAGGAACCAACTAAATTTAAAACACCACAAAATGAATAATGCCTAAGTCCTGATTGCAGTTTTGTCGCTTTGTCTCTTTTTTTTTTTGAGGCAGTGGCAACGACAACGCCAAGCAATAACATTAAACATTAACGAGCATGGCAAAATAAATAAATAACATAATCAAAAGTTTAGCACGGGGCACTGCTGGGCAGGGGGAGGCCTACAAATTGTGATCCGGGGCAGGTTTTTGGTGGCGGATTCAGTGAATCCAGCGGATCGTTTGCGATTTGCAACAGTCGCCGCTGGTCTCCGGTGGCCGGCCGCCAGTCGCCGCCAGTTGGTCGTCGGACATTGCCGCAAATGTCCGAGTCACGTAGGCCAGAGCCAAAGCCAAGCTCAGAGAGCCACAAAATACAAAACAGTAGAAAAAAAGTACTAAAAATAAAAAATATCACAAAAAAAAATAATACAAATCCACAGCAACAGTGAGAGGAGAAGAGCTGCCGCCGAAGCGGAATCCAGGGGCCAAGGCAGACCCAGATACAGATGCAGACAAAAAAATATACATAATGTTTTAGGCATAATAAAAAGATCAATTAATAATAAAAATAAATAGGAAATAATAAATAAATCCATCGAATTCTAGTCCTTTCGAATTTATTTTACATAAAATTAAATTTATTCCATACATTTTCAAGTAAAGTATCCCCTTTTTTGTGCTGTGCACTGCAGATACGGCAGATTACCAGCCTCTTGATGATACTGAACTGGTGTGTGGATGGGAACTTGGCTGGGAACTGGAAACCGGGAGAGCCGGGCCACTCGGAACGGGGATGAGCTTGTTGGGGTCGTTATTCCTATGCTGTGGGAAACAAAGCGCGGATTCCATTGAGTTCGCTCGCAATTTGCAAATTGAAATCAATGAAAGCGAACACGAATTCCAACAGCAAACAAAAAAAATAATACAAAATATTACAACTCAACTAAAGCCTAAACCGAGATGAAACAATTTGCGAGCGATCGTTGGCCAGAGATAATGCTACTCAACTTTAGATCAAATCGGATCAGAGGATAAGCAATGAGGTCATATGCATAGTTTGAAATACCAAAAAAATACTACATAAGCTTGGTATACTAAAAAAAACTTGTATACTATAAAAACTGGTATACTATAAGAACTGGTATACTAAAAAAAATTTTGAATACTAACTTTTAATAATCAAGGTGTTACTCTACCTTGAATGACATTATTTATATGATAATTTATATTATATTAAAAAAAGTAAATTGAGATATAAAAACTTAAAATTGAAACTTAAAAGCAACACCGAAAATAACTATTTAAAGAATTGTTATACTTGATAGTAATATAAATGTTATACTCGAAGGTAGTATACTGCAGAACAGTACAAGAGTCTTCACAAAAAGTTACAAAAATCCATAAATTCGGATCTTTAATTATCTCATAAAATTTTAATTCTCTCTGTGCATTTATAATACCCATTACACTTGACAGATTTAATAAATAATGACAGGAAAAAAGTCTTTGCAAATGTTTATGAATAGATTTCTCACTTATCTAATCGGCATGTCAACAATTATTCATAAGAAGACTCCAATTAACCGCAAGGAATTCTTCTGGATCATCCCAGAGGAAAGATTGAGGCTTATAAGCTTGTCACTAATTACTTCCTTATTCGATCGATGAGGTTGCTCTTTCCCCACTTGATCGATGATGTTGCTCTTTCTTTACTCAATCAATGATATTGCTCTTTCTTACTTTTTCTTTATCTTTTAAATCATGTTTTTTTTTTCTTTTTCCGCTTCTGGTTAGCTCTTAACTGACCTGCCCAAATATGTACTATATGGAGAGATCATAGGAGAGAGAGACAGACAGGTGGCAAGTGACAGATCGAAGAAGTGAGCGGCAAAGAGAGAACATAAACCAAAGAATTGCAATTTCTCTTTACTAAGAGAGCGAGCGAGAGCCCCAGGCCAAAAGGCAGTCGGCAACAGGCGGCCGTAAAAAGATAATCAAAAATAAATATGTGCAGTCGATCGTGTGAAAACAATGGAGCTTGTAAACAATCAACGCCCGTAAACAACAACCATCTTGTTGTGATAACAAAAGCGCTCCCCTTTCGCTCTCTTTACCTCTCTGTCTTAATTTTGTCTCTTATCAGAAGAGCAGAAGAGTTATGGTGGGCGCAAGCTTTGACGCTCCGAAAACGAAGCCATTTATGGTGAAATACCATTTGATCTATATTCCAGAAGAGTGTTACTTTTTTTCCAATACAAAAGTTGTTTACTCTTTGTGACTTTTTTTTTATTTATTATTATTTTACTTTTATATTAAATTATTATTAATTTATATTATATTATTATTCAAATGAAAAGCCTAACCCCTTATATTTATTCGTCACTTTTCATTAATCTAAACTTAATATTCCAGACTGTGAGTCATGCTCAATAATGGGGGTAAGTATTTGGGTGAAATGGGGGTCTATATCTCTTTCCTTATCACGTGGGCCGATGTCTAAATGTGTGCCTTTCCCTCATAGGACAATGATTGAACGAAGGCGCGTGGGCGGTTCCGGGAGGGAGTGGGGTGTGTTCGGGCGATGAGAGAACAAATATTTTCCCATCATAAGTATCTGTTGGACCAGAGCCATCACAGCCGATGGACAAGTGATGCCTGATGCTGACGCAGACGTCGACACGCGGACGTCTTTCATCAGAGCTCCTCAAATATTTCGTGGTGCGTCAAGGTGCCAAAAGAAACCACCGCGAGGGGGAACCTCATCATCATATGACGCGAAAGCCGGCCGGGCACGTCCGCCGCATTTTAGGCAAATTAAATGAAATTTGCCACACCGACTTTTGTCGATTGAAAAAAAAACAAAAACAAAAACCAAGTCAATGACAAGCCAATGATACCAAAGCAAAGTCCAAACTTGTAAGAGGCAACCTGAATTAATCTCGAAACGAAAATTCTTTCAAGTTTGATATTAAATCTTAAAGAAGGTACAAATTTGAATGGGTCCCCTTCAGTAAAATATGTCTTCTTTATATTATTTTAAACAAATTTCGTCTTAAATGTGGAAATTTATTGTTTTGACTCTATTATGAATTTTCTTTTATATTTAGGAAAAAGCCAGAGGTCATATATAAGTATGTACATATGTAACTTCGGCTCAACCCGTATAATCATTCAGTTCCGCTCCCAAAACCACTCGAAACGAAGCTTTGAAGAGATGAACTCTCTCGTAGTAGAGACTATTTTTTCGTTACTCTCTCTCGTGACTCTTTCTCTCTTTTGTGACTGTCTCTCTCTCGTGCTTCTCCCTCTACCTTGACTCTATCTCTCCCTATCGTCACTCTCTCCCTCTCGTGGCTCGGTCGCGACTATCTCCCTTCTTAAAAAGAAATTCTCGCGTTCGCTATTGCTTGTACATTGCAGGTACCGCTAGGTAACAACTATTTTTTCGAATTACTCTTGTATTTCGAAGGGTAAAACGAAACTCTCTTGTTCCGTATTGCATATAAATTTCAAGGAAAGTAAATTAGAGACAAAAAATTAACAAATGTTTAAAGTTTTTAAATATTTGTGTTTTTTTTATGTTATTTCTTAATTCTTTATAAAATCTACAATTGTGTAAGAAACTTTGGTTATTGATCACCCTTATCATGCATTCATTCTTGAATGAAAAATATGATTAAAATGGAAAGAATCATATATTTGATTTGTGGAAAAATGTTGTACTTTATCTTTTGTAATCTTTTTAATTGATGGATCCGCTTTTCCCCTGCCAGACTTTATATTGTAACTTGCTTGCTTTTAGTTAAAAAAAAATAATAAATAAATAAACTTATTATCGATTATTGCATTTGATCGATTGACTGCCATTTCCAAATTTCATTCATTAGTAAGTTTTTTTTGTGTCTTTTTTTTGACAGCCGCCGACGACGCCGACAATGGCGGAACGTGTGCGACATAACAAGAGGATTTTCGGAACCGGCGAATCGGATAAGATGTACATGGAGAGTGCCTTTCTATATACGATTCCCCTGGTGTTGTTGGCTGTGCCCACAAAACTGCTCATTATCTAATTGCGGTTCGAATCCATTGCGTTCTGTTGTCAATTTGTTTGGCCGGACGTAGATCTCTCCGATCGAGACGACATCGGTCGCTTTTGGGGGCTCCGGCTTCCTTTTTGTGCATACAAATGCCGGCATTAATTCCGATTTTGGGTCCCCCGATATGTGGCCAGACATCGTGACATTGATCATCGCGATTTCTTGGCCACTCATCGTGGCTCTCAAGAATCGCTCGACGGATATATGCACATATTCATATATAATATATGTATATCTCTGGCGGGTCTGTGATACTGGGGGTCCGGTGCGTCCACTGATTGGCCATGATTAAGCCTTAAAGCTTAATCAATTTCGCTTTACGGCCTGACCTTTAATCAAACTAATCAGCTTGTTTATTCTATTTTTTGCCAGCCACAAAATTGCGTGTGCCTTGCCTTCTTTTGCGCATTATTCCTCTCTGGGGGTGGCAGTGGGTGATGCATAACGAACGATCTCTGGATCGGGCGACCAAGAAATGGTCAGTTTCTGGATAGGACCTTGACCTGCAATCCTTGGACGGACACGATTGAGTTTACTGGCTGATTCGTGGCTGATTCACGTTTATTCAATCGTTCTTATCCTTATCGCTTGGACTCTTGGAGGAGATTTCATTTGAATCGGTCGAACTTTCATCAAACTTTTTGCAATTGAAGTGCATTTATTAGGAAAATAGAACAAAGTGGTTGGTTATGTGAAGGAAATGGGTAATATTATTTGTTATTTTATATAAATAGCAATGTAACTCTAAAAGATTTAGATTTTTAAAGTTGAATACTCAAAAAAATATATGAATTTTGCTCTAAAAGGTTTTAAATCCACAAAATTAGACAAAATCAATCTCTACGTCCTATATTTTCACTAGGGTTTATTACCCCCTAGGTATTACACCAAAAGGTGAGACATTAAGCAATGGGTAATCGATATTTCCCAAACACCTTTTTTCTCTTTGAGCCACAGATTGAATGGCAATCAGAAAAGTTCTCGGAAGCGACGTCAGTTGTCGAAATCGAAGTATTCGCCGAAGCTAAGAAGTTGACTCATTTGGAAAACATGATTTGGAAGCTCCAAAGATCGGGGATTGCTCGAATGCATGGTGACGTCCGAGGAATTTACGCTAGCTTCGAAATTTATATTCTTCGCTGTTTGTAGGAAACTAAATGTGACGATGGAAAGTTTTTAAAAGAGTGGAAGACCAGGAGATTGCCAGAAAGAGAGAAAGAGAGAGAGAGAGCGAAAGGGAGGGCGGGCGCCCGAAGGTTAGTCCAAAAACTATTCACATGTGGCGCCCATTTGTCAGGTGCTTATAAGGCGGTATAATGTCAAACGATCGCAGCGTGACAGGCCGATTTAATTGAGGCGCTCTTTTGACTCCTAAGCGTTCCCTTTGCGGCCTGCGAATTAAGAGAACGGCTGCAGCAGGTGCAGCCTCCCTCTCTTTTGCTTGGCTTTAAACTGCACTTAATCCCAATTGAAATTTGAAGAAAATTTATGTACATATTTAAAGTGCAAAAAAGCTAAATGCAGTCCAGTCCAGTCCAGCCGAAATTTATGGCCATCTTAGCACACCGCACCCCCCTTCAACACTCAAAGATAACACCAGCTGATCGGAGTGTAAAAAATATTGAACATGCAGCGTGTGAAAGCCAAAGAGAGCGATAAGCAAAAAGAAGAGCGAAACAGAGAGCGGAGCAATCGATCAGGCGAGCCGCGAGCGGAAGCAGAGCTTTGGCGTTGACGAAGCGCAAGAACTGGCGTCGCGCCGCAGCGGGGCAGCGCTGCTATATAAAACCAAATGGCATCGCCGACGACGTCCCATTCAAATTCGCACACCTCAGCGCGCCGCGTCGTGGCCTCCCCAGCAATAACCCCAGACATTATTAACCCCAAACCGAAGCCCCGCCAGACCAAAGCCCAGTCTCCAATTTAACCAAGAAACGCGGAAAATACAAAATTTAAGAAGCGCTAAAAAGCCCCAAAAAAACAACCCGAAAAAAAGTTCCACCACTAACCCCGATTGATTTTTTTTGCTGTGCGAGCAAGACAAAGAAGAAAGAAAGAAAAAGTGTGTTTCTTTAAAAAGAAAAGTAAAATACAAAGAAGGAAGAAAGGAAACCAATGCAAAATGTGCCACAATTCGGCGATTATGGAGAAAAACAACGACGAGCAGCAGATCGAACGGTTCATGGCCTGCGGGATGCCCTCGAAGGCAGTGCGCAGCGTTAAGTATACGCTGAAGAAGCGCGAGAAGAAGCAGCAGCAGAAGAAGGAGGCGGAAGAGCAGCTACAACAACAGAAAAGCCAACAGCAACAACAGTTACTCGAGGATCTCGAGCTGAGCAGCAGCAGCGGCAGCGACGCAACCGCCAGCAGCTCCAGTGACAGCGAGGATAGCGGTGCCGATGTTGCTCCTTTGACCAAAACTGTCACCGTTTCGGAGGTTACTTTCAAAGAACAAATCAGCGCTGAGACTCCCGTCAAAAGGGGCAGCTTCAATAGCAACATTAACAGTGAACTTCTCAAATTCTGCCCGCACTACCGTAAAATGCAACAGCAGCAGCAACAGGAACAAATGATGAAAGAGCAACAGAAAGAGGAGGCGGAGAGCGGCGAGTTAACGGAACTCTCAGCAGCCGCACTGAAAGCACAACAGCAGCGAAAGCTCAGCTCGATGGAGCCCTCAATGGACGACGCTCTGGCCATCGGCACCCAGATGACCCGCAAGGTGTCCGAGCGGATCACCTGTCTGGTGGCCCAGCTGCAAGCCAGTCGTTTATACACGTAAGTTACTGTCCATAAAAAAAAACCTAAAAATAAACTAAAGAAATGTAATCAAAATTAAAAAAAGAGGTTTAAGAAAAAAGTATTAAATAGGTTCTGTTAAAATATCTAGATATCTAAGATCATCTCTGGGTTTTTAACATTTGGATTATATATACCTTGTAACATTTTCTACTTGAGAAAAATAATTTGATTTTAGGATCAAGTTGAATAGCAAAAAATGTCTTGTAATTTCTTCTAATTAAATTATAATTATATTATAATTAGAATTTCTCATAACACAGAATCTTTCACTTTTAAAAAGTATTTAAGTTCTTTAAATATTTAAGTTTTTAAGCACATTAATAATATATAACTATAACCATTCAGTGCAGACTTGGGCACGCGCCTCACGTGACAGGAAGCGCAGACATTAATTCGATTAATTCAGTTAAGTCTTTATCGTTTCTATTTCTCTGGTTGTATTTTATAATTGAAATACACCCAAAGAATGTCCTACAACAATTTATTTCATATCATAAAAATCAACGATAAATCTTATCTACTTTTTGCGGTCATTGATCGCACGAAAAGATTCCCATAATTTCGTCATGTGACATAAGAAAATTCCATTAATGGAGAGGCAGGGTTTCAAGTGGAGGGTATTGGAATATGCTTATCAGTTTGTTGTCACGGCACTGGATCATGCTGATCACACGCCCCTCCTATTGTATATTATTGACTCTGTCTGCTGTTGTATTTCCTATTCCATTTGCACGTTGTCTAGGCGCGAATGCCGTTATGCAAACAGAAATACAGAGAAAGAATGCAACAGAATGGAAATGAGACTATTTAACAGGAAAACTAAAACACGTGCCGCCGTAGGAGGTAAAGAACCAAAGTCATTTGATCAAAATGAAAGTAAAAAATTAGTCTAGGTAACGCAGGAAATAAATCTGGCTAAATAATGACCTATATAATGTGATATAGTCTCGAGAAAACCAAGAAATCGTTAATTTATAGACTCTATGAGAATTTAATTGAATTGTTTTTTGATCAGAGTGCCGAATGATACATTTCATTGAATATCATATCACCATCTTCATATGATTATTAGCACATCATTGATAATAACTGGCAACGGGCGGAAAACTCGTGATATCCACGATATCAAAGCGTACGTTACTCCAAACTATTTTAGGAATGTGATGCCCTGAGCACATGCCAAAAAGTCTGGAATTGTAGGTAATAAAATATATAATTTGTTCAAGTTATTTATCCCCATTACGTTACCTAACAGAATGCACCATTTTTAAGGAGTGATTCATTTTCTGCCAACTAAAAACTCAACTAATTATAATTGGTATAAATCTAAAAAAAAAAATGCGGTCACAAAAAATTCTATATTATATTTATTTACGCTGACCGCAGTGGCAAGCGATAAGTTAGCCCTCCAAGTCCGTTATCTCGTGATCAACGCAATGCGGTGACGAAAAGTCGCGAGTCAATAGAGTTCCCCCTAAAGACGCCCTGAATCATCACCAGCCCAGGTGCTATTACCTGCTGGCTGGTGGTGGGCAAAGTGCAAACGAACGGGTTCTGCAAACGTCACTTGAAGGGGAAGAAGAGCTTTTAGGTTTTTGGGTCACAAATGTGTGTTATAAAATAATAGCGCAATGTGTCTATAAATAGGTTTTAAAGTTCATAGCAGCTAAAATTAGAAATTTATTAAATTATTTATTTGTCTTTGTATTTATTTATATTTAAATCCATCCTTGCCCCCTAACTCAGCCTCTCGTCTTCGATCTTACGTAGTTTCACCAGCTGTTCACGGTCGCCAGCTGATTCGCCCGAAAGTGCAAGTGCAAATGTATTTACATATATATATATATATAAGCATACGAATTTTCTATAGTTTCTGGCTTTAGTTCTGGTCTCCGCATTTAAGAGGGAGCAGCGCTTGAAATATATACAATATTTGGTTGCATGCGTTTTCGCACGTACGCCACTTTGGCTTTGTATTTGCCGCATGACAAAAAACCAAATGCAAAAAAGCGAGCAGCAAAAAAAAAAAAATAATAAAAACAGAGAAACATAGAAAAATAGTGGCAGACAGATATGCAAAAACCCGAAAGGAAGGCAGACAGACAGACGACGCAACAAATGCGTAGAGAGGTTGAAAAATTCGCGATCGGCCGACGGGCAACACAGTGGCGCACCTAAAGGGGTTCGAAACCCCAACAAACAGTGTTCAGACCCCCCAAACATTTATAAATTCTCCGAATTCGCCACTGTGCTCTACACAACAATGAATCTAATCAGCCGACGAGGGCCACGTGCCTACGTAGCTACCTACGACAACTATATCTATCTGGAGTTTGGACCATCGGTCTTACCTATAGGAACCGAAACGATTGCGCTACGATTGCGTTTATAAATCCATTTCAATTCCACTCCGATTATATGGCAGCCACTCGAGACTCTGTAAACAGTTTGTGGCGTCAACTGAAACAATTGACGACATTCGGGGGTTCTCAGAACCCCTTTTTCAAAGTTAAGATTTATATAGGAAGTAAAGTACTTTTTAAAGTTAAGACTTACATTGTCAGTAAGATATATCATGAAATATTACTGATATTATGGCTTATGTCCGACTTTGAACTGACTTTAAACATTATAAATCTATTTTAGGAAGATTTCGATATCATTATAGATTATTATTATTATTATTAACCCAAATATGATTTTTTTAAGATTTCAAACTGTTTTGAAAAATATTTTACAATAGCTAAAGCCCCTTTTTGGCATAATACAAATCATAATAATAATAATACCCCTTTACCCTTATGGTAAATTATTTAAAAGTTATATTTTATATTTAAAAAAATATACTAAAATTTGTAAATTTCTTCAATTTCTTACAGAATTCTGACGCGTACAACACAACCAGCACACTTGATAGCCGTCGGCATTTTGGCCTTTGTGCTGATGACTGTGGGACGCGATCTCATCGACCCAACGACAACTACTGGGGCATCAGCAACAGCAACAACAGAAGCAACAGCAAGACCATCGACCATACCAGCGGCCTTGGTCTATCTCGGCGCCTTTGCCACCCACTTTGGGTCGCAGATCTGGATGACATTTGTGTCTGGTAAGTTTTATTAAAAAGTCTTATAAATGTCTTAAAATGTAAAGATCAGTTACCCAAACATATCACACTTAAGAGTACTTCATGTATCATAGGCAAGCGCCATACTTCATAAGACCAGGCTAAGGACGATCTACAGGTCGGAAAAGCTACTCTTAATGTCACCAGTCTGTCTATGTTTTGTCTTTGTAATCCCATTAAAAAAGATATCTTCGTCTGCAATTGCAGTTCTTCAGCCATCAGTGTGATCTTTGATCTCGTTCATCTTCAGTCTTCAGTATAAATCTCTTGAAAGCGACGCTCTTCAGGCAATTATTCTTGCAACAGAATACACAATCATAATCATAGTCAAACTGTAACTACATATTAACCTATAGTATTGTTAGCTTAATAACAAATTACTAATCTATATGTATATTTATTTTATCCAACTTGCAGGTCTCTCGCTATATTTCTCCCTGCCACGTCACGTATTCGGACAGTGCCAGCAGATACTATTCCCCCGCTACTTCGCCCTCAACGGAATGCTGAGCTTAACGATGCTGGTGGTTTACGCTAAATACTTTTTGAGCGGATGGACGACGGCAGCTGGCATCCAAATGGGATCCCATGCCCTGGCAACTGGGATTGAGGTGGTGGTGCGTCTGTATCTGGTGCCACCGATGCTCCAACTCATGCACGAGAAATACAGGATCGAGGATGCGATTGGGAGTGGCCAGGAGGTTGGCAGCTTGGTGCAGGGCGATCTCGTCGACTGTCCACACTACCAGCGCATTCACAAGGGATTCCGGCGCATTCACATGACCATTGCCATTGGCAATATGACCGTCATGCTGACAACGTGTCTGCAGTTGTATTTTCTGGCATCGAAAATACATTTCAGCTAAGGCACTCGGCTGAGCGGAGTGAAGAATTTACCATATTTAAGAGCAGGGGGATGCCCTATCTATATAAGAATTTTGAAATTAATTGAAAATGTATCCCAAAATGGAACATTAGTTAATTTGCTCATCTTCCAAATCGGAAAGAGGTTTCTCTGGGCATCCCTCATAGTTAGAACATAGGTCAACATCAACATCATCACCATAAGCACATTAATACCACAACAAAACCGTATATTTCAATGTTCAGTGCTTTTCTCAAAAATATTAATATGCTAATTGAACAATTGATTATATATCTACCCCAAAAAATACAAAACAAAACAAAAATACAACGAAAATCCGCACAACAAATATTACATTTCAATATTTACATCATCTGCTACGATTTTCCAATCTGATTTCCTGTGATAAACTCAGCCCGCCTCCCACTCCCACTCCCACTGCCCCCACAACTCCACCCCTCTCCACCGCCAACCGCAGCAGCACATTTAGAGTATAGTCGCTAGCCAATAATTTACACAGATTAATTAATTAATAGCTTAATTCATAATTAATTATATTGTTTTTTTTTTAACGCAAATTCAGTACGTGTTTTTTCTGTTATTTATTAATTTATCGAACCTATGTATTTATGATATATATTAGTGAATATATAATTTAAATTTAAACATCAAGGAACATCAATGAAAAGAAAGCAAAACAAACAAACAAAAAAAAAACAAACAAACCATAAAAACACGCACAAATTAAATTAATAAAAAAAATATTAAAGCAAAGTCGAAATCTTTCGCGAAAATATAAATAAATGTCTTTTTCTTGAGAATATTTTGGTTAAGGGTTTGAAATTTGGGCTTTTTGGAATATAAACCCCTAAGCACCATCTTAAAAAATAAATAAAATACGATTAGAAAGTTGAAATTTAACGATATTTGTATCGACATTTCGATAACTCTACTCGCAAATAAGTTCTTTGGACACTACTGTACTTTAACAAGTATGAAAGCTTTAATTTAAAGGACAGAGCTCTGCTTTCTAAGGTTCCATCTTTGGAACAGTATCTCAGTTGGACTTAAAAAATGAAGAACAATAATCGAATGCCACAAAAACTGTTTAAGTATTTCCTTAAGTACTTTAGTACCCTATATTTATAAAATCGACAGAAATTCGTATAACAAATATCCAAGTAACATTCACTCACCGCCTCGATTTCCTGCTCGAATCTCACCGGTCTCAGCCGGCACAGCACCACGACCAGGTAGATAAAATTCACCGCCATTCCCATTCCCGACCACAGGACCACATCCGGCGTGCAGGCAACCAGGTAGCCATGCATGCCCATCATCAGACAGCCAATGAGGAGCATCGTTCGCATCCACAGCGAACCGTAGGGACCGTGGGGGGCCAGGAAGGCGAGAAAGAGGAAGGCCCAGCCGAGCTGAAAGTATAGATGATGCGGCTGCTGCCATCCGAGGCACTGTTCGATGGACCAATCGCCGGGATTGATGGAGCGCAGGGTGCCGTTGTTGTCCCAGGTGATGGTGCCGCTGCTGGCGGCGCTAGTGCCAGCCGTGCTCTGTGCGATAAGGGAACCAGCTCCCGCCTCCGATCCTCCCGAGACGCCACCTGCTGGTCCTGCTGCTGTGCCGCTGCTGCCCGCCGCGGATCCAGAGCCCAGACCGATGCCCATGACGCTACCGCTGGCGCTGCTGCCGGCGCTGTTGATTAGGGCGCCCATGCCAACGCCGGCGGCACTGCTGCCCGCCGTGCTGGGCATTCCAGTGCTGCTGCTGCTGCTCCTCCGCCGCCGCCTCCTCCTCCTCCTCCTGCTCCTTGCACTTCTGTCTTCTTCCTTCCCCTCCTTCGTTTCAGTCTGTCGCTCTCCTTAAATGTGGTCTTTGGGTTGTTAAAAATCAAATATCGTTTACGATCGTTATCCAATTGGTTGGAGTCCTCGGTTTAGCTTGAAATTTAAATTATTACAAATTTTAATTATTTATGATTTGTATAATTCTTTTAACTTGTATAAATTGTAGCTGTAGGGTGTATCTAATGTTCACATTATTTAAATATTATTTATAATAAATTGTTATCATACCTTGAAAACAATAAAAAAGCCAACCGTTCCGTGGTTTAAGTCAACACTAAGCCGAACGCTTTAGCTTTAGCTGGTGCAAGTCCCCGCTAGTTTGTGACTTCAAAAAGTTGAACTTGTTGTTTCCCTCGATGTTTCGTTTCTTTATTGACAAATCGGTCAGTTAATAATAGAGTAAGGTTCCGATAATGATGATGATGATGCTGCTGCTGGTGCTGCTGCTGCTGCCGTCGCCGCCTCATGTCACATTGTTGCATCGTTTAGGCAGCTGATGGAGAAACAAAAATAAAACAAATTGTTAATTTGCGAGACAGTGTTTTAGCCTTGGCAAATCAATAAATAATAATATAATCGATAATGCTGCAAGCCTTTGGGAATTCGCTCTGCTTGTGCAGCAATTCCCATAGATTACAGACATATATACAATAGATATAGTCAGGGGTAGGGATGTATAACAAGGTTAAAACTTGGATATCGACTATGGACAGAAATATCCTATCGAAAATATCGTAAACTTTGGTATATCGAAAATTTTAATATCGAAAAATAGAGTTTCTTTTGCTGCCTTTTAAAAATTTGAGTGCGGTGATAATAAAGTTCAAATAAAATAACTAAATACAAAAATAAATAAGTAAATAGAAAAATAAATAATTTCAACAAATATAAATAATAAAAGCTTAGCAAAAATAAATACAAAAAATGTTATATTTAATATTTTTGGCTTATTCGGTTCATCCCAATGTGATCCGTAATTCTTTTTCATTTCAAATATTATTATTTAAATTACTGTCGTAATCCTCCTTATTTTATATATTAGTTTAAACACTTTATGTATTTATTTTTTAGTTAACTAGATATATATACATATAATATGAGCCAAGAAATTTCCATTTAAAGATAAAGCTATCATTAGTGCTATTATTTTGACCACAGCTGCATGTTTCCAGTATATACATATGTATGAATGTGTATATATATACTTTATTGGGGTTGGTCTGGAGAGTGCAGAACCAAAACATTTCCGGCCTGGACTTGTGGACAATAAAACAAAGGCAACGAGAAGGACAGATAGCGCGAAAGAGGAAGGCGCACAGCACACACCAAGAGGGGACGACGACGACGACAAAGGGCATTCAAATAATCAATTTGATGTCACTAAGTTCGTGGTCGCAACTGCACTGAGAAAAAATTATCAAATTATCAATCAAATTATCAATCAATTATCATTAAATTGTATTGATTTCTGATTAAATTAAATAAAAATAAATCCTTTTGCAACTTTTTGAACACATTTTAAATTAAAAATTAATTAATTAATTAAAGTGGTGGAATATACTCTTTTCTATACATAATTAACTTAGCGACATAATTCCGGCCACAAACAATTCGCTTTAACATGATCCCAGTTTATAATTCAATCAAGATTATATCTCTCTATTATACATAAAAGTTTTCTTCCGCTCCAGCCGTGTAATCATTTTATATTTATAATAAGAGAGGGAGAGAGAGATAGAGCGGACCTAGAGGGCACCTAGTTTTATATATTACCTCGATTATTTAACACTTTTATAGCAGATCTTCACCTCTTTTTTTTAAATATAATTCTCTTAAATCGACAATCACTAACATTTTCCCCTGTGCATTTTGGGTATTGAAAGCGGTCAGCCAAGCGATGCCTGACAGTCAGACGACGACGACGATGATGATGATGATGGTGGTGATGTCGGTTGGAATGATGATTACTCAACACTTTGCATGCTGGCTGCAACAATGATGATAATAGTGATGATACCGCCAAGTGACACACATCATCAGCAACACAAGCAAACAACAAACAAAGCCAACACTTTCTCGGCCGCAAAAGAAATGGAAACAAAAGCAGGGTTATGGTGACATATGTATGTGGTCTCGAATAAATGTTGTAGCAAAACGCAAAAATAGGAATTATTGATTAGAATAAAGCCTCGAATATTAGAATTTGTTGAAATGCTCAAATTAATATTAAAAATATCAAATTAAAGCTGAATTTTGACTAAAAAAAACATTTAAAATATGTTTATAGAAGTTCCAACTAGGTCTAGTCCCGATCTCGTGGTTAACACTAACTTCTAGACATTGTCTATATAAATATTTATTCTTTGAACGACCCTTTCTGTATTTTTTTCATCAGATAAATCTATGATTTAGTTTTTCTTAATAAAACCTGCTTAGATTTAATGAAAACAGGTTTTTTAAAATCATTTTTCATATACATTTCCAACAAATAAAATAGTATTCAAATGTTAATTTAATTTTCTCACGTTTGGCATGTTTTATATAAGGTTATAATTATATTTAGTGTCTATTAGTCTTTTTTCGCTTCTTATTTCGTGTTAAGAACTAAAAATTCCAATTTAAACTCTTTTCTGCGAACTTCAATACATTGTTAAACGAAAGGAAAATGTTGAATGGAAATATTTTAATAAATTTTAAAAAGTTCATTTAAAGAATTACAAATTCTGGATTATCTTTCAAAACCTAAACTCCGATTAAGTAAGTTTCAGGTAAATTAACAAAAATACTCAAACAAAGAATTATTCATTAAGAAATTCATATACAAAATATTAGAAAACTATAAATAAATTTGTAGTATTTATGATAAAGGGTAACACTCGACTTCAATGCACCCACACGCACATACACACACATTGTGGGCAGAGAAGATGAAGTCATCGCTTTGTTGCCTTGAAGAGAAAACAACAACAACTGCAACAATAAATAAAACAAAGTCCACACCAGCAGCGAACAACAAAACAAACACAAACACAAAATAAAAATATATATATGTATGTTTGTATATACAACTAAGCGCGACTTGGCTTAAAAGACCAAAAAAAGTGAAGACCAAAACCAAAATGGGAACAACTCGAGAAAAACGCAAGAAAAAAAATATACAAAAAACTTTAAAGCAATGAAAAAAAAAAAACATATTAAATAAAACAGAAAGAATTATTAAAAGAGGGCAGAAAAGGAAAAATATTGAAATAATGGAAAGATAATGTAAGACAAGAAAACCATAAATCAAAGTTTAACAAGAAAGGAAGCTCCCGAAGTTTATATTAATAATACCCTGCAAAGGGTATGAAAATACTACATATTCATTATTTTATATTTATATTATTTTTATATTTATATTTAATTTTTACAAATTTTGTTCCAGCTAAAAAAAAGTTTAACTAAAAACAAAACCAACACTAACTGAAAAAAATAGAAAAAAATAACAAAACGATAAAAGTAAAGTTAAAACTTCTTATTGTGAAAATGCCAATAAGCTGATAAATGACACAGAGAAAAGGGGTGGAGGTGGAGTGAAGAGTCCAATGGGTAATGGACGGAAAAGCGGGGCATGGATCAATGGCCAGTATAGTGACAATGTAGGCAAAGAAATGGGGGAAAGGCGGAGGTTAATGGTCAGAGCGTCTCTCTTTCTCTTTCCCTTTTTTCGCGGCGAGGCAATTTTCTATCGAAGTCATCGATTGATTGGTGTTTGCTTAAACGCAATCATCGTTAAATTATCGTGTGGGGGTAAAAGTATCTAATGAGATATAGCAATAAGATATGATATCCCTATTTGTTTGCATTTCCCTTCCAATTAGATGAGTCACGCTAGAGAATGCCCAGGATTTCAATGAAATTTACCTAACAGAATGGAAAATGAGACTTTTTGGAAGCTTCATCTAGATAACTCTTAAACTAGGAGACTAGATCGATGCGGCTATTGATCCTAACTAAGAGAATATATTAGTTTACTTAAATAATAATATTAATAAGAAATATATATACAGTTTAGGGTATTTTGAGTTCGAAACGAAGGCGAGTATATAAAAGATTCATATCTTGGCCGATTCTAATCGGTATTTGGCCCGCAGACAAATTATGGTCGCATGGGTCGTAATCCAATTGGAAGCGGAACATGTACGTACGTTTGTATACATATATGTATGCGGTGGCAAATTAAAATGTCGATAGAAAAGGAAAAAGTGAAAATAGAGGCACCCTTTCCTCAGTTTTCCCCTAGCAACAAGCCACAAAGTTGTAAGCATCGTAAAAGTTTAATTACTGGAAATTAATTGAGTAAAATACAAGAGTAAACGACTATAAAATACCCGGTACCCAAAGATTTCTGCCTAAAAATTAGAAAATATAGAACTAAATTACTCTGAATACCTAAATTAGCTTAAATATTTAATTTTTTTTTATAAAAAACATTGATTAAAATGATTTTTGAACAGAAGAGAAAAGTAAACGGAATACAAATTATAAATGTACTTATTATCATGTCTTAAACTATCAAAGAACATGTGTATTTACACAAATAAAAAAGGTAAATACCCTGCAGTACCTGTCATCAACTTTTCATCGACACACATGGGGGTGTGTCGATGAAAAGT
>JAEIHY010016531.1:0-22745 GCA_018904565.1 Drosophila tsacasi
TTGTGCAAATGTATGTAACAGGCAGAAGGAAGCATTTCCGACCCCATACAGTATATATATATTTTTGTAGCTTTCTTACTTGTTAGTCAAGCTTTTGTGCGGCTTAGTTTGTGCACTTATGTTAATTTAAAAACAATACATATTGCAACAAGATTTCGACAACTCGACCTCTTATGAGAGATTAATAAAATTTAGAATCTACATTTTAGACACAATTAATAAGAGCAGTATTTTTGTTATTTTACTTAATTTATTTAAAATATTTATGGTTTTAGGTCTGTCATTAATTATGTTTGCTGATGATAATTTATGAACCAGTGTCATAGCCGCATTATTAGCACACTAAGTTATAGGTTAAATTTTTCTTTTAGTGGCAGAATAGTAATTAGTAAATAAATGAATCATTAGTATTGCAAGTATATAAAAACCACAAGATAACTCAGACACATTTTATTATTAAAATAAAAAGAAATGTAATTTTTGTAACAAAGCCTTGAGCTTCTGTCCAAATAATCCCTAGAGCAGCTTTGAGACAAGGCCATACGAATGGTCAAGAAATTATTTTTGATTCTCCATCCTTAACACTCTTCTTTAATACTCAATTACAACTCAGTAGACAGCTTACAGAGATCGCCTCGTGAATTATGACACTTCAATTTTATTAATTGGCAATAAATCAGGGGCCATAGGGTATTCAAAAATGAAGAAATTGCTGCCCGGCCTGCACATAACGTTGAGACTGAGCTGGGGACTGAGCCGAGAACAAAAGCCACCGACAATCATTCAGTTTGCAAATTGGCCAACATTGAAACAGACAGGCTAAAGCTGCAAGCGAATTGGAACAAGGCTCAATGCCCGCCCTGACAGATCTCACATCAAACGTCAAACGGAGGAGGCCTTGGCCAACGAGCCGACGGATGGAAGAGTGTACGGATAGATGGATGGATGGATGGATGGACGGCTGGGCGAGTGGAAGGCCAACGGGGTCGGGGAAAAGTGTTGTGAGTTATGACGAGGACGTGCACAAGTTGATCCATCAAACTGTTCAAATCTGATGCCAGTGCACTCGATTTCATGCATTGAACGATGACTGCGACGAGGACGCCGACGTCACCTCATGACGGATGGCTGTGACTGTGGCCGACACGGAATCGCAAGGACGGGCGGAAGGACGCCGGATGGCGGACGACGGACGACTGACGACGGACGACGAGGCCATGGCCATGTCCAACCTTAGACATGACGAATGTCTCACGCTGCGGATAATTTGATTTGTCGATGCAAACGCAAATCCACCAACAGGGCGCATAAATAATTTGTGTACTCTCTATCATTATGGGAAATCGATTGTCGGCCAACTAACAGGGGCTTAGTCGGCGGCTTAGATCGCCGACCATGGGAATTTGTTGGGTTGAATTCTCAATAAATACTTTTATCTGTTACGTTGGAGAACCACTGACAGAGTCTCCGAAAATGTTCACCTTACTTGAAAAAGAGACAGCTGTTTGTTTTTTTCTTGGTTATGTAAAACATTTAGAAACTTAATAAACTAAGAACACGATAAGAAGCTTATTTAATTTACTTGAAGATTCAATTGGATCTTAAAGAACCGATTCCATTCGGTCAAATAAAAAAAGAAAGCTATAGTCGAGTGTGACCAAAACATTGTGCATTATATCACGGGCATCGCCAATTTACCCAAATTGAACGGGGAGAAATATAGAAAAAAATATTAAGGCATATGTAGCTAGCAACATCTAGCACAAAACCCAAATAAAGATAAATGTTGCAAGGAACACCTTGAACAACATCCATTGGTGCTGACAACTCATAGTTTTACATTTACCAATTGTTCCTGTTGAAGGTAAAAGATATATTCGTCCGACATTGATACAATAAATTATTTTAAAATAGTGTACTATTAATTTTAAATTTTTATTAAATATAATTTTTTAAGCAAATGTGTTGAAATTTAACAAAGTATAATTATTTTATTAAGTTTATGGACTATAATCTAAATACGTCAGATTTGTATAAAATTAAACTTTTAATTTATAAAAATTAACCAAATTGTAAAGCATTTAAAAACATACTGAAAAACGATAAAATTATAATTGTTTTGTTCTAACTTCCCAATTGTTCCTATTGAAAAAAATAAAAACCTAAAATATATCTTTAAGTTAGATAATTTATAGTTGCCTAAGATTACTAAATTAAAAATAGGTATTTTCCATAAAAATAAAGGAGTAAAGGGTAAAGTGACAAATTTCCGAACAGATTTTCTGACGCTTTTCTAGCTAAGGTAAGAAGGATGGACTTCTAAATGTTTATAAGATCTTTATTTTCGATAAAATTTCAATTGCCTAAAATATTAACGGAAATTTAAAATAATAAAAAACGGTCAGAATTAAGGAATTATATTACATATTAAAATTCTACCATTTTATTTATCAACAGTACAGATGGTATACATAACCATAAGGATATTTAAATCATAAGTTAATTGTTTAAACTACTCTTTACTTCCTATTGCTATCTAGGTATATGACTCAGCAACTGGGTTCGAGTGTCAAGACCAACTGAATCAAAGGGATTTCGTATCGAAGCGATTCCTTAATTTTGACAAGAAGTAAAGTCTATTAAGAAAGTCAATCAATGTCTCTCAGGCGAGTTGACTTCGACTTGCACTTCAAGTTGGACAGGAAATGGTAGCCCGTAGACGCGAAGACTCCGAATGCCGGATTGGGGATTCAGGATTCAGGATTCGGGATACGGGATACGGGACTCGGGAAGCGGGGATGAGAGCTCCGGCAAGTAAAGTTTTGAAGTGACAGGCCAGAGGCGGAGGGCCGGGGAAGACGGTGAGGCTGAGGCTGAGGGAGTGGCACTGGGAGTGACGTGTGGGTGAAGGCGTCGGCCACTTGACTGACAGCTGGACGCGGATGTGGACGTGAGATTGTTGGAAGGAGTCCTGCCTCCTTGATTGAAAGAACGAATTCAATGTGTGCCCGCCCGCGCACCATTCAAATTATGAGAAAAAAAATGAATTCACTTCGCAGGCAGTCAGAAGTTGGTTGAAAAAGTTGACAAAATGGATTTCCCGCGGAGGCAATGTGGGTGGCGGAGAGGTCATTGGGGCTGCCAAGAACCTGAGTGTGGCCACCTCCTCTTGATGACATCCGACAGGTAAAAGTTTTCCTCTTTTTCCCGGGCTTCGTCAATTTGTAAAAGTGTTTTTCATCAAACAGGAATTAATTAAGATGCGCCAGCGACGACCCCAAAGTTTCGCAACGAAAAAAGGAAGCCTCAATGGGATCAGCGGCTCACCTTCCGCCCCCGAATCCAATCCAATTCCAATGCCAATAGTAATTGAAAATCATCACTCGAGATTTTGCTAATTATGTGGAATTATCATCTCAATTATTTATTTTCGACTTTCATGCATTTTTCCCATCGCCCGATTCGGCTCCCTCTAATTACTTTTTTCCTCAGGTGCGATTATAATCAAGGCTTTTGAGGATTTGTGCCATCAAAGTCTCTTCGAACTTCTCAATTAAGCGAATGCATAAATCATTGAACCTGGCACGTCTGCGGATAATTCCCAAATGACCCCGGCCACCCCCGCCCCGCAAACCAATGGGCATTAGAGTGCGAAAATGTATATGTATATGCACACTGACACACGGGACACTCATAAATCTGGGGAAATGCTGCTAATTAAAAAAATACGCATATTCCATCATCATTCTGCTCTCCTGGACCTTGGCTCGGCCCTGATAAAGCCCAACTGAGATTTATGCCCTTATAATCCATAAATATGCTTTTACCCATCGCACACACACACGATATACGACTCACAACTGTGCGATATCTTCACATATACATCTTCATAAATTCGCTCGCCAGCGTCGACGTGTCATTCCATGGCGCATTAATTAATAGCCACATCAACAACTTACCAACAAACATAAGATGCCCGACCCCTGCCAGAGCCCTCTGCCCGCCGTCCTGGCCGCCCAACGAATCCTCCGAATGACGAGTCCTTGGGGGTATCCTGTTGGCATTCACGCCTCGCAACCTGTCAATTGCTTTCACTCTTGCGTTCGAGAACTTGTAGATACCCATTTAGGGTAAGATCGAGTTTACTTCTCGTATATAAGCCTGATAGATCTGGACTGTAGCTATACATTTTTCCTTAGACAGCAGGTTTCCTGTTTGAAGTAATTTAGAATTTGGACAGAGTTAAAAATATCAATAGGGCCACCAAGTATTTGAGCATTTGAAGTCATTGACAGCACCCTCGAAATTGCCACAGGAAATAAATAACAAATACCCAAATGATAAATAATAATTCCGGCGAATTCATCAGAGGACTGGACTACTAATTGGAATTGATTAGACTCGCAGAGCTCGCAGAGCCCGCAGAACCCGTCCCCGTGCGAATGCACGTCTCGCAAATTTATCTGCATCTATGGCATATGTGCCTTAGCCCCAAAAACTTGTGCGAAGTAATAGTTGGGCGAGGGCGTTAATAACAAATGTGCTTAATATTTGTGATCGATGGAAAGTGCTTTGTTTTATTTCGGTCGTGGCGGGAGCAGCGAGCCAGGCCAGAGCTTCTCGTCGAAGTCTGGGGCTATTTATTAGACCTCCGACCCAGCCCCCGCCCCAAAATCCCTGAAAAGCAATATTGTACCAAGAGGCGTTGCACTAATCACTTCATTAGCAAGGGAACAGGAGCAGTGGCAGTGGTAGTGGAAGTGGCAGAGGCAGAGGCAGGGGCAGGGGCAGGGGCAGCGGCAGCGGCAGGAGCTATGGCCCTACCCAGACATATTTATTTAACCTGCACAAATCACAAATTCATCCATCATCCTTTCTTCCAGGCAGGACCCTCGGTTCCTGTGCGTCTGACAGGCTCCTGCCTTCAGGCTTGCCTTCCAAATGTGCTTCCTTCTTCATCATCATCATCATCATCATCCTCGTCGACGTCGTCATCGTCTTTGACTGACATTTGACTTCGAGCCTGACGAGTGCGGTGACGATGAAAGCGACAAGTTCATTGTCCTTGCCCTAAGTCGACTGGAAACTCCTTGTAATAAATCCGTCCTTCTGCTCAGCACACAGCGCCATATTTATTCTGTGCGGCGGTTAGCGAAGGACGCACTTTGTTCGCAATTTGTTTTGTTTGCGATTTCCAAACCGCATTCCCTTGGCCCCTTTCTAGCGTCTGGAGTCCCTCGACATGGGGTCTTCCCCGTCTGACTGGGTTCAGCTTCACTTTGTGTGCGTTTCTGCCGTGCACTCCCTTATTTTTTCGGCTACTGAAAATGTGTGCCACAGCGGAAGACGTTTAAATTTGGGTTAAAACTTAAAGAGGAACTGGCTATTTAATGCGAATTTCAAGAATAAAGATGGCAGAAGTCGGGCAATTTAAGTTATGCTTTAAAAAGATGTACAGGAAGTTCAACGGCTTGGCAGTTGTGACATTTTTTTATCAAATAATCATGTACTTAAGCTTAGCAACGCTTTTTAAATGATTTATTTTTGTTAACTAACACATAAAAAAATTTAATTATTATGAAAAGAAGGGTCACAGAAAGCGTAAATGAATGTTACCATAACTATATTATAATATTTCCCGTTACGTTTAATTGTTCAATTTGCACTGACGAACTTTAACCTGTGGGCAAACATTAAAGTAGCCACAATCGCCTGTTTCGCACGTGCTCTTCGGGCTGGCCTAAGTTGATATGCAAACCGACAATGAATCAATTGCTGGCTCAGAGCGTACACAGTGCAGGACGTTTGCTGGAGGAAGGAGAGGGTCCTGGCGCATTCCAGGTCATAATTAGCTGTTCATGTGTCACGCAGCAGCAGCTGAGGCGACAGGAGCGGCAAGATGGGCATCGGGAAGGGGTTCCTTTTCGGGAGTCCGACATTCGAGAATGTGAGATTCGGCGTCAACAGCCAATTTGGGGCATTAGCGAAAACCGTTGGGCAATTACTGTCAAAATGCGTCGACGCCTTGGGCCTTGGACGGGGTTGCACCAAGGATTACTCAACCGAAATTGGCTAATCAAAACGCTCAGAGGGTTTGGGCAATGGAAAAGCAATTGTCTGTTGATTGGAAACCGGAACGGCAGCAGAAATTTCAAAAATATGCATTAAAGTAATTCGTAATTGTCAAGGAACACTTAGTAAAGTTAAGATTTATTAATTTTATAATAAGACTTTTAAGTAAACCAGTAAAAATTATCATAAAAAGGTCGGTGGGAACTATACTTATACCCAATACAACAGAAATGCCTAGATAGTCTTAATTTTTAGTTATTTGGACATGATCATAAGTGTTGAGTGTCTATCCCATGCATTTGTTGAAGTTTATTGTTTAATTATATTTAATGCCCTATCAATATTCTTTTCTAGTAACTTTCTCGGGTTCTTAAAGTCAGAGCTGGATGAAATTCTATAATCCAGCTCTTCATTTTTCCTTCCTTTCTAAGTAACTGACAATCTGTGCTATGTTATGTTTATTTCGCAGAACTAATTAAGCCAAATGACAGCTTTTAATATCTAGGAAAAATCCTTTGTTTCCCCCCTCCTTAAATTTTGAGCCGAATTAATCAGCGCCCAAACATTCGACATTGTTATCGGAACGTCATCAACAGGAGGGAGAGCGGCAGCGGTGGCTGCCCACAACAATGGCTCCAAAAACACATCCAGCAGCCCATCGTCAAAGAACCCTCGCCTCGCTCTCAGGGAACAATCGGATGGCGGGGAGACCGGGGGCTACTTCTCCATATCTGTCGCCTGCCTTTGATGTGCGTCTTTGACAAGTGAGTTGACAATGTCAACGTCATCGCTTGACAGCCTTATTATGGCATTACGGGGCCATATACGAGTGTATTAATGCAAGCGAGTGTGCTTGTGGTTGGTATTTGCCGAACTGAACCCTCGACTTTTGAGGCTGATAAAGCAGATGGCCCTAAGCAGCTGGCCAGCGGCGATCCAGGCGATGAGGTCGAAGGATTTAATATAAACATTTTGGGTTTTCTTAGTAATACTGTGGCTTTAAATTAATTAAATAAGGCTTGTCTATTAATACCTTTCTCCGTAGGAAATTAACTAGCTATTTGAATACAAATTAGTTTCATCTAAATGTTGCGCAACACTTAAATAAATTAATTTATATATATATTCCTCTGGCATCTATATGATATATGCAGTAGTCCGATTTTGATCAAATTAAAACCAAAATTTAAGAATAATACAAAATGGCCATGTCTTAAATTATATGAAAATACGTTGAAAATTGGATAAGTAATAATTTTTTTCTCCAAATTTTCCGATTGTTCCTATGGCAGCTATATGATGTAGTCGTCCGATCCGGAGCATATATAAGACTATCTGCAAAGTTTCATTCAGATAGCTTCAAAACTGAGGGACCAGTTTGCGTAGAAATGGACAGACGGACATGGCTAGATCGACTCTGCTGATCAAGAATATATATACTTTATAGGGTCGAAAATGTCTCCTTTACAGCGTTGCAAACTTCTGACTAAAATTGTAATACCCTTCAAGGGTATAATAAGGGAAAACACCTGTGTCAAAATATAAAGTATGCAGCTTCCAGCTTCTTAAACCGTTGCATTTTTTATTACATTTTTCTCTATTTCCCATTGCCTCGATTAAGTTAAATGCTTTTACTTTGAAATATGCTTGTTTAGTATCAAACTTCGTTCAATGTACTTTGTATTGTAATATTCACTGTTGTATGGAATTATTTTATGCTAAAATGACTCTTATCTTTGGCACGTCTTACTCAAACATGAAAATAGTTCTGAAACTTCATGTTTGACAGTGTCGACGTTTGACGCGAACGTTGAACAGAATTTATAGAGTTCTATCTGTCTCTGTTTTCCTATTTGCCCTATATTCGCATACTCCCAGTTTGGATCTTTTCGATAATCAGTAGTCTCCCTGCTAAGTTCAATTGGGTCCTTCGAGCCGGATATGAACCAGCGACCTAGGGATACGGGTGCATATGCCAAAAATGAACATTATTTTTATTCAAATCATTCTTAGGATTCGGGAAATCCGACTTACCAACATAAAGTAAATCAAAGGAAAAATATAAATATTAAAATAAATTACTTTTTAAAAAGTTGTGTCAAGCTGGAAAAAATAAATAATTTTAGGACAGTTCATCACATATCTATGAACATATGTATGGTATTTCCCCAGTGTATTTATAAGCCATCCCCAGTAAACTGGTGTGCTTTCATCTGCCGCAGACGCTGTGATTGACAGCTGGATCAATAATTTGGGATGGCCCTGGCCATTTCTCACGCACGAAACTAATTACATGACTCGAAAGTTATGCATGACTTTTCTCCTCTTGCGGCTGGAGCTCGATTGTCATTCAAATGCTGGCCAACGATTTCATATTTCATATTTTATTTGCTATAACTTTAAAAATTCCGCACACACTTGCTGATGGAGCTCCGCCGACGTCACCAATGTGTATCCCTCGTCACCAGTGTGGTTTGCTTGTCAGCGCCTATTGAGCTTTAAGTGTAAGACATGTCATGTCCACTCCAGTGTCCATTTTCGATGGGGGCCGGGGTGGGGAGATACGCACGTTTCGGCTGGGCTTTCTGGCCCGGTGGAACACACGCGGCCGTCACATCAAAAGCATCAGAAGTTTTGTCATGTCGATTGCGGATCTGGCCGGGCTACAGAAAGTTTTTGCACCTGCCGTCAATACAAAACGTTGACATATTAATCCTTAATAGAATTTTCATCAGCAGCAACAATAGTGGTCGAGGAATCGAATGGTGTGACAATGACAGGAGCCTGGACACGGCATCTATGGACAGGCAGTCATCATGTTGGACGAGGGCTGGGGTGGGTTTATCCAATAAAAAGGCAAATAGAAAACCTGCGAAAATGGAATGACTACCTTTTAATAATCTACTTGTAATATTCTATTTTATTTGTATAAACTTGAATGGTTTTTGAACTTTGATCGTCCTGCACCTAACATTTTCACATCACTAGTCTTTATAGACATTATGTACCAGAGGATATGACAAGCTCATTTAATTATAAATCACATTTTCATCATCTGTACCTTATTTTATTATAATTTTAATATATTAGAAAGAATCTACACCGTTTCCGTTTCGACACATCAAACGGAATAGGCAGATGGGCCCAAACAGGCACACAAAGATCGCTCCCCAAACCAAATAATGAAGCATTCGGCAGCTCGTTTAATGAACTCTGCAAATGGTGGCGACTGCCATGTGTCCGGGTGAAAGGACGGACAGAGTTCGGCGGGGTCACGGGTTTCCACGGGCTACGGGCTACGGGTCTCAGCGGAGCCGGACTCCAGAGTCCGGAGCCAACTCATTTGTCGCACCGCTCCAAGTGCGATTGACAAACTGTCAGGGAATGCATTTGCCGCGCTGTGCTGCGGCCTGTCCCGCGGCTCCGGCCGGGTCGGATGCAATGCAGCTGGCCAAAATGAAGGCAACAAAAAAATGGAAAATTAATTGAACAATTTAAAGGCATTTTTTGCGGCCCTCGGGTAGTGGACATCGCCTGTCAGTGTCAAAAAGGACATGACCGAACATTTGGCGGCGAATGAGTAAGTGAATGAGTGAGAGATTGTTTTATTGATTTTGCATAATAAAAATGTCACACACAAGCTCCGGCTACGTGGCCGTGAGGAGTGTGTGTGTGAGCCGACAATACAGCAACAATAAATTAATTAAGCCGATAGAGACAGTTTAATGTCATTTAATAAAATATTGACGTGTCACTGACGCTGACGATGACACAACGCACACATGCTCGCCCCGAAAAGTCCGTAATCTATGGGGCGCCATTTTGTTTTTCCTTTTCCCGGCACTGACGTCTGATGGGTGTTAAAATCAATTGACGAAATCAATTGGAAACGGCGGTCAGTCGGCAGAGGAGCGGATGTTGATTGATTGACGGGCGACATATTGGCAACCGTTAGCCCGAAGATTGATGGCCCCTAATGAAGGGCTTAAGCTCCGTGCGGCGAAAGCTGCATTTGAAATGCATCAAAGCACCACTACTACGTCGGCGCAGACAAATTCGCATAATGAAATGTTAATTTTGACACGTCATTAATATATTTTGTCTGCCCTCAGACCAGCAATCAGCCCGCCCACCGTCCGCCCGGCCCAGCCACGCCCTCGCTGGCCAGATAACCTCAACGTTTTGGGCAGGCTCAATTGACGTGCAGCGATGTCGTAATTAGTTTTGACGTTTCTCGTTGCACAAATTAATTTATTTGACATGCCCGACGCGCCGGTCAGCGGCAATTGACAATCGACAATCGCCGGCCACTACAGGCAGCGACGCATTCTATGTGGCGGAGAGCCGTGTATCTCATGGTTTTCCGAATGTCACATTTATTGGATGAGCCAAAAACACACAAAATTATACACTCGATTGTTGCCGGAGTGTGGTGTGCGGTGTCTGTGTATCCGAGTGTCTCTGTCCGCCTCTATGAATATTCGATTGGATTAATCATTAATGGCAATCAATCCCAGAAATTGATAGTTGCCTGTGGAAATATGTAAGACACAGTTTGGCCATGGGGAAAAGGGTAACCATAGTAAAGTTTTAATTATAATTATTCATTTTATAAGCGAAAGTTTTAAGTTTTTTATTAACCTTAATAAAGAAGTATATTTTCAAGGGACGTATAAATTCTATGATAGAAGTCCGAACCACTTATAAGGGTATGATACTGTTTCTGTAATTAGGTTTTTTGTTGCTTGAGAAGGTCTAAAGATATAAAAATAAAAATATAAGATCAAAATTGAGTATTAAATAGTATTTGAAAATTATATTAGCGGACTTACTAGAGGCCAAGTAGCTAAAATGGTCCCACAACATATATTGCTTTTTTTACAATTATTTCAAGAAACTAAATTCTATCATAATATTTTTTGTGCGCATTTATAAATGAATGTACTTCACCGGGTTAAAAAAAAAATAAATTACGGTTGTTTATATAATTTACTGCAGGGTATATTGTGCGAAGACTTAATAAATGAGTATAAAGTGGGAAAGTTTTAGCATTTATATTATTTAACTCTTTAATCAGGGTAACCGTATTCGAAATAAAAGTCAGAACTAAGGTTCTAGATAATAAACAGAGTTAGGTTCTTTTAAATAAGCTATTTAAGAAAAGAAGGTCCAATGTTATGGAAAGTATTTCCAATGAAGCCCTGTTTTACTAACCAGTCATTGCCAAAATGTCGATGCGTCGATAATTAAGGTCTCGGTTCCACGTCCCCACGCCCGAGAACATTATTTCCCTTTTGATCAGTGGTCACTGCACTCTGTCCCCGGCATTGCACAGGACTCAACTTTGAACTGCTTTACATTTTTCGAAGCTCCTGCCCCATTTCGCTCTCCTTGGAGCCATCAGTTGACACTTTGCATCTTGTGCAATCACCAAATATTGTCGGAGAATGTCAACGTCGTCGTCGCCGTCGTCAGCATCAACTTTGTATCGAAGTTTGCACACAATCAGTAAAATATTTTGGCCCTTCGGGGGACGACCTCGTTTCGGTCGTCTTTGTCTGCTCACTGGTCTCTGTCCCAGCTCCCTCCCAGGCCGCTCCCAGGCTCTCCAATGTTTTCCTTTTGCCATGCACATTTTCCGCTTTCCTCTTTTTTATAATCCCTAACTCTGGCTTCTGGTCTTCTTTCTTAGCAGAAGCCCAGTGCCATTCCATTGCGTTGCCTGGCTGAGGGCGAACTTTTTTGGCGTTTCATCTGCAGCACATCAATTTTTGTTGCTGACGAGCAAAAGTTGCAATGGCCGAGGCAGCCGACCCACATACCATCCGCCGCCCACCGTGCCCTGTGCACCGTGCACCTAATGTGGCCTCGCTGTCCTGTCCCTGTCCCAGTGTTATTTCTACTTGGGTGGCAGGCTGTCCGTCCGCCTGCCCGTCGGTCTGCCCGTCCGTCTGTCCATGTGTCCGCCTGCTGATTGACGGCAACTGACAAGTTTCTCTTCGACTGCGCATTGACTTTTCTTTTGCAGTCGTTGCATTTTACGAGTATGTGTGCTCCAACTTTTCGCTCCCTCTCTGTCCCGCTGCCTCGTGTAAGCAGAAAGAAAAGCATTTCAGTAAATTTCTAATCCTTAAGTATATATGGCAGGAAGCGTCAGCCGACAGATGTGTGTCTATCTCAGTCTCTTGGCCTGTCTTGGCGCTGTCTCACTCTCGCCCTGCTCAGAGTTGCATAATGTTCACTGTGTGAAAAATTGTGCAAGAGAATTTAGAGAATATTGGAAGATTTATATAAAAGGTTATCGTTTTCCAAAGTGTTATAATAAAGTTTCTTATTATTAGCACTGCTAATATCATAGCAAAATATCTGATCAAATATTAATTCAATATTCTAAATCCATATTTTATTCTTTTTATATTCTATTTCTATTTGGAATAGATATATTTATCTATAAAAAGATTGCTGCATACCCAAACTTTTCAGGCTTTTCAGATATTAATAATCTACTTATGTTATGTCATTACAAAACATTTCTCAGTTTCAGCAAACTAAGCAGCACTGGTGATATTTGATCGACAAGGAAGAGCGACAGATTGGCGGACATCAGCAGCTGATGTTCAATAAAATATTTCGGATTTAGTTTCCCCACAAGTCGGTCTTAATTTGTTTCAGTGCGCTCTGCTATAATGGCCTGGCTGCGTCTTGGGTAGAGAAATGCTGGTCATTTTGTCAGTGAGTCTGTCAGTCAGTAGGCGAGTGAGTGCTGGGCGGACGGGTGGCTTGGCTCTGACACTGTCGGGAAACGACAAAAACAATGAACCCGGTCGGGTCTTTATTGCATTTTGGCGACAAAACTCCTTGGATCTCGTCGTAGCTTTCATTTCATCTCAGACTTTTTTGCCTCTGCTTCCAACAAAAAGGATTTTGCATGTTTCTCTGACAACTTCTAAGCAAATTTCTTTGAAACGGACAATGTTTGTCTCTCTGGATGGACTGGCTGTTTGGGCTTATTTACTAACTCATGTACAATTTTGGATTAGTACCGTGCCGTGGGGTAGTTTCGGCCGCTGAAAGAGAATTCCAGAAGAAGCAATTTTCCCAACGACTTTCCGGCCAACCCAAAAGTATTTTCCCCATTTTTCCCCGATGCTTTCTTCTACACGTTCCTGCTGCACTTCATATCTTCATCAATCAATATCCATACATCTAATGAAATATACATAGTTCGAGAGACGGGTGTCTGCAGCCGGAGAGCAGCGCTCTGCCAGCAAAGTTCAAACCTCAACCCCGTTGTCGGAAACTATCCACAAACTTTGCCGACCCGTCCTGGGCTTCGACTGCGCTTCCAACAAATGGCGCATCAGTCAAAACTGTTTTTGCCTGTCATCGGAAGACGCGACACGTCCAGTCGGTGGGTAAAAGAACGTAAGTCCGGGTGCAAAGGTGCCGATAGATAGAAGGGCAAGGAATCTCAAGATGACCTCTAGCCAGCCAGCAGTCTGGGTCTAGGAAATCAAGCAGACGAAGGGATGCAAAAGAAGGGATACAAATACTTATATTATATTATATTTGTGGTGTAAATTAATCCAGTGTCTTAATTTCCCTTAGAATATTAACAAATAAATTGAATTAATAAATGAATTTAATTTAAATAAGTCCTTATCCCTTTTACTAAAATTTCCTCGAATTAAATACACTCGTTTAGGAGTACCCTCTATATAGTTCGAATATTCATCTTCCCCCAATACAGATATATCTGCTACAAGATAAATTCTGGAAGCTGCGGACCACTCCACACAATGTCCCACTGAACGGAGCATTGATTGGCGACTAGTCAGTGGAGCTCGAGGTCGGAATGGAAGCAGAGCCAGTCCCATTTCACTAGGCGAGCTGCTGCTCAGTGTGAATGGTACATCTCAACATGAAACAAAGTGTCTAACAGAAAAAGCTGAGAAAGAGCGGAGTCAACGCGCCACGTCAGACTAATCTTTGAGCCATCATATTACAGCATCGTCTGGAAGCCACCAGGACTCAGACCCACCCGGCTATAACCCAGAATAAAATCCTGTGAATATTGTACAGCACAAGCTCACAAGCTCCTCCCGCTCCTGTCATGGAAGCCATCAATCGTTTTGTTGAAATGTGCAATAAAAGAAAAGTCATGAAAACTTTCTGCTTTCCTCGCAGATTTCTTAAGATGCTGGGAGGGGATGGGGTTAGTTGCCTAATGCCTGCGACAACATGGCTGGGGCATGCTGCTCCGCCCCGTTCCCGCACCCGGGATTGCCCTCAATTCAGCTTGCATTTGACAGCGTCGTCGACGACGTTTGACGATTGACGAGGACGTCGAAGACGTACTCCCTTCCTTCCCCCCTTGAAAAGTGTTGTTCTTGTTGCCAAGTTCGTCTCTGCGTGGTGGTAATGGCCAAGACGTTGGCCAGGACAACAGAGCAGTTGCAGGCCAGGAGAGCATCCGATTGCATTGGGGTCTGGACTTTCTGGTTGAAAATGCCATTACGATTAATAAGGTAATTACAGCTGGTCACGTTTTTGTCTCAGAATATTAATTAAACGCACGTTTTCTGTGTTAGTCTTTTTGCTTCAAGTAAATAATATAAATAAATGTCGGCATAAAGTATGAATAATAAGACTGGTAAGCTTAGAATTTGCATTTGACAAAATATCTTGCATTGACAAGGCAACCTCTTCCTAGACACTCCGCTCCTGACTTCCTGATGCTGTTTTGCCACCCAAAAGAAGTAAAAAGAATAGCAGAGAACTCCCGGCTTCGGTCAAACTGTCGTTCGCACGTTGAATTGCGGCCGGATTTGATGTGGGAAAGGGCCACGTCGGGTGGCTTCGGATCGGACTTGGGGGCAGCCAGTGGTCTGGTGTATTGGATTTGCTGCTGGCTCGGTGCCGACTGGCTTGAGGATTGCGCTGGGCTGGCGTCTTAGTGTCAGCGGACAAGCCGTGACTGTACCACCCCCATTCTCTCGCTCGCACACTCCCTCCTTCTCTGTCGCTTCCGTCCCAACTGCAGGCGACAAGTGCACCCTGCCGCCCTGCCACCCTGCCACCCTTTTACCTCCCACCCTCTGGCTCCCAGCTCCCAAGATGTCCTGCCTGCGAGCTCTCCTCGGTTCACGACTCGCTCTATCAATCCGCAGAGCGCATTGAACGACAGCGTCAGGATTTTTGCAATTTGAGAAGTTGCTACGTGACATTTCAATAATTTTTGAAAAGTTTCTTGCTTTTCCCCAGCTTTTTCCTGATGCCTTTTTCCTTCGAGGGGCGCCAGCGGTGCACTGAAAAAAAGAATTAGGTCCGGAACAGTGTAGCTAACAAGAATATGATAATTTGTTCAAAGTTTTGATATTAACAAAGTGAATATTTGTATGGGTAAATAACTAAAAGCATATCTCGGAACCTAACAAATTCGTAAGTTATGTAATTAGTTAATCCTTAAAATCTGGACTGGCTTACCTAACCCAATACGGGCTATCGGCTTAGCTCGGCAGTTTATCTTGAATTAGGGTGCAATTAGCTTGAGGTCCCCCTAGGACTGAAAGAGTATTCAGTACATCGGTCCTACCTTTTTATAGTGTATTTGTCTGCCTTGTCCTTGGACACAAAACCAAAGCAAGGCCGGGCAGGATGTTCCATATGGGTTGGGTTCGGTTCGGTTCGCTTTTGAAAGCTGTTGTTGGTCGTCGTTGGCGTCGCCGGAACTAGGAATTTTAAATTCTGCAATTTTCGTGACAACGTAATTTTGTCCACGACATTTCAGCCTGATGCTTGGGTCCTTTCTGCTCCGTCCGTCCCTGGCCTCATCGCAGTTGTCGCAATCGTCCTCGTCAGTGGCCAGCTGCACCTTTTCCCCATTCCATCTCCATCTCCATCTTCACCTCCATCTCCGGCTCCATCTCGAACTCAAACCCATCTCCGACCCCGTCTTCCACCCAGCTTTATGTAAGAAATTTGTTGTGTGCATTAGGAACTTTGACGCTTCACTGGATGGCTGTCAGTGGAGTTCAGGGTTCTCGGTCGGGGTCTGGGCTTCTCCTCTTGCCGTCCCTTTTTGACGTCTGAATTTTGATGCTCCGACAGTTTATTCGATTGTTTTTCTCGCTTTTGCTCGGCAAAATTACGGAAGTGCAGCAGAAAAAGTCATCTGCCTTCCGCCAGTCGCTCCCACAGCCCCCCGTGGTCCGTGTCCGTGTCCCATCTGCCGCTGCTTATGTAAGAAGGGAAAATTGCTCGCACAAATGGCGCCCAGCCGAAAGCCTCTGCCCGCATTCCAGAGTCCTGTGATGCACCATGCTGGCCGGCCATCTTCATTAGAATTTATTTTTATTGTTTTGCGCAACTTTCAACTTTTACAACTTTATCAATATATGAATATAGATTTGCCGTGCAGACTTGCCTTCCGCAGCAGGGACTTTAATTATGAAAGTAGAACGGATTCTAGAAATCAGCGGTTGATGAGGATTCGTCGGAGAAGACCGTTTAATTCGAAAGGCTACGCGAATAAGTAATTTTTTAAAGCTTATCTTAGATCTTAGTAAGGTCGACATGGAAACATGCGCATGCATAAATAGTAACTTTTAACTTTGGATATCAGAGAAGTGGGGTAATATGACATTGTGCTTTAACTTTATATTTATGATTGGTACCAAATTTGCCTGTATCTATGCAGATACAGAAGATACATTTACATTCGACCATTCGAAAATTGTTAATCAACTTATATTGTCCTTACCAAACCTTCTGGTATAAAAACGTAACCTCAGAGTCATGATGCAATTTTTATCTGTATTTTTGCTTTTTTAATTGTATTGTAGTTATATTCATTTATTTTGAAAAAAGCATTATTGTTCATACATTTGATTTGATATAAATAAGTTTGGAAATCGGAGAATAAGCCTTCCATGAGTGAGTTAGTGTTATATATTTGTGGGTGTAAGAAATTAGATCCAGTGATTAGGGAAGAGTAAAAATAGCTTCAGTTTTTCTATAAAATGACTTTACAAATTCCTATGACTAGGAAAATGGCCATTTAGCTCTAGAAAAGAAAGATTAAGCTACATACATAATTACTACGTTGAAATTTCTGTTTTCTCTTCTGTATATTGTCAGTTTGGCGGCAGAGGACCGACAGAGAAATTTTCGGATCCACTGAATAGGGACGTGTCAAGAACTAATTTATTTAAATTCAAGAACTGATTTATATTAATTCATTAAGAAAAAACTAATCTTTTTGAATTAAAGGTAAATCAGCAATGTTATTAACAGACCAGACTTGCATGTTAGCAAATTTCTCTTCCTGGTTCTGCCCTCGGGGCTGCTTGATTTTGTTCACGCAAATGAAATCCTAATATATTCCCTGGTCTTAAGTGATATAAAGTCATGAAAAATATACATAAGTGATGGCTTAAAAATAAATCGGAATAAAGTAAAATCTTTAGGAGGCTAGATTGCATGGTACGTAGTAGTAGATATATTCGGTTTGGTTTTCTCAACTCCATTGGTGTTTATATTGTGTGATCTTCTGGGCAAAATCAGACTAAATCATCTTTGGCACCTTTATCTGTTTGCTAACTCTTACTCGATCGGTATGTTTGCTGCTTACCTAAACACTCTCTTAAATGTGTGTCTGAATTATGATAAACTTATTCGCCCTTCTTGGATAACCAAAATAAATCTAGCGCCCACGCAGCCCAGCTCTGTTCAGCCTAGCCCAGCTCAGATGGAGTTCAACTCAGAGACCCTGTTCCTGGCCGGGGATCAGGTATTCGAGAGGGAGCCTCGGACTGGCTCAGCGCGAAGCGCATTTATTATTTGATTATAAACAGCAGCGAGCAGCAAGCAGCGAGCAGCGGCGAGTGTCGAGCGGCCATAAAAATCACCTACTGACAGATTTATTACACAGTCGGACGGCGGTCGGGGCAGGCAACCGCTTTCTTAAGCCAGGCCGAACCGAGAAAGGCGCCTTGACAACAAACAGATACGCCAGCAACATCAAAGCAGCAACAACAGCACCATCTGCAACAGCAACAGAAACATTGGCAGGAGCAGCAACAGCAACAGCAACAGCAACGGCAACGGCAACAGCAACAGCAACAGCAACAGCAACAGCAACAGCAACGGCAACGGCAACAGAAACCACGGCATCCACGGTGCTCTCATCATCGTCATCATCAGCAGCAATGCTGACAGCTACACGGCAACGCCATCAGTGTAATCAACTTGGTGTCGAGCGTGGAAGTGGAGTCGGTGAGCAGCTCCGTCCTCCAAGAGCCCGGTCTCTTTATGGGTGGCATGTGATAACCAGCGATTCGCGACTAACTTTGACATCGCCTCCACGCCAGAGACCCTAACTCCTTGCCCTCATTAAGCAGCTCCCAACAAAAAAAAAATAGTTAATAGGGTGTACTTACCGAATGGGAATTACCCTTTAAGAGGATCCTTGCCAGAGGAAATTAGGAAGGAACCATTTAAGTTGGATAGTGTATTAAAGAATGCGCAGATCTTAACATATTCCGAGTATTTCAAAAGTAGCTACAATTTAACTAAAAATTCAAACTCAAAATCATTTCCACCTATAGAAACTAGCAACCAACTCTACACCGAATAGAGCATCGAGACTCTCGACGGTTTTCACTCACAATCAGCATTGACCTCGGTCAGCAAGACCCCCAGACTTTTCCGCACTCCTCCAATCCCCTCGCAGTGTCCCATTCAATACCCATCAATGGCGACGGGTTGCGTTTGTTTTACTGCAGAAAGTTGGTCCACCATCATCGCCGGCATCCTCGTTGACCGGTTGACATGGTAATACTGGCGGATGGATGGACCGAGCAGAGGAGGAGGCGGAGACAGTGGCAATGGCATCCCAAAAGTGTCAAATGTGTTGTGTGATTTATGCAGTCAGTCGCATGATTTGTTTGCAGTCCGTCTACTTTTCGTGTTTATCTGCAGAAAAATATGAGAAAGATAAATTGATAAATTTCCAGGCAGGAAAGGCAGCAGCTGGAGCTGGGGGATAGTGGCCGAATTTGCAATCAGTTCTTTAGCCAATTTTCGCTGGGAAAGTTTTACTCCTGTCCGTGGAATTGGCCGCTTTCATTCGTTACCTCTTCATGGATTTCTCCTTCGGTAAATGATTCGATGGAAAATGAAGATGGTATTAATTTCTGCTTATATGTCCATGCAGACTCCGAATGCCTTAAAGACCACTTGATTTGTAGCTTTAATTCTCACATATTAAAATTATGGAACTGATAAATTATGGTGGACTTTAAGTAGGTTATCTGCATTTCGCTTTGATAACGCCATTATTAGTGTGACCTGAAAAGTAATTACTTAACCTCATAACTGTTTAAATGAATATCTAGTTTTTAAAGTAAAAGACAGTGCTTAGATCGTACGGATTGTTAGAAATGAAAGTCGGAATAAGAGATTGTAACCCTTGTTGGTAACTCCAATTCGTTATTTCATGTTTATATATCTAAAAAGCTACCAATTAACGCTACAATTACTGAATGTGTTAAAATATTTTATATAAAAAGCGTGACGCTTCAAAACCATTAACTTTGCTTACATTAATTGACTGAATGCTCCAATGACAGTTCTCTGATTCTAATAAATATAATTTATCCTTAAGTCCCAAGTTAAATGGATATAAATATTCAGAAAAACTTTATAAAAAAATAAATACATAAATAATAAAAACCATTAACCATACAAGTTCCCAATACCTTTATTTGCTAGTATTTTGCATTTCCTGCTGTCTGCAATATCTTTCCCAGCCTTCAACTTTTCCAGAGGAAGACCATAATCAAGCGCTAATATCCTCATTTGTATGTTTAGGTGCGCCATTAACTTTTCATTTAGCGCAGCGTTAAAGGTTTGAATGGGTAAAGAGCTGCGTCCGCCCCAGCTGCCTTTCCCTCACCTCGGCCTGTATTCCATCTGCCCAGGTGTCCGGTGTCCGGGAGACTAGTCGGCCATCCATCGTGGCTATCTGCGAGCTCCGTCGTTGGACACTCACGGCTCAGGCCATAACTTGCGTGAAACATGTTAATAATTTACAATTTGGTATTCATAAATAAAATGTCATCCTGACTGCACCGACGCCGCGGCCGGAGCCACGGTCCCGAGTAATGAGCGAATGTTGATTGAGGTTATATTTCATGGCAAATGGGTGCCATGGCAGCGAAGCCGCTGGTCCGCTCGAATCTCCGTTCCCGGATCATGACGCTTGACACGCCGCACAAAAGTCTCGCAAATCCTCCGCGACTGGCAGCCTTTTCCGCAGCAGTTGCAGCCGCACATGCGCCTTTTCGTCGGGCGAGCAATCCGCTTTTAGTTTCGACCTGGGCTCCCATGGTTCCCTGATTAAAGTCAGGCAATTTATCGTAATTTTTGCCAATTGTTTGCGTCGTGATAAGTCAGCAGTCTGATCAATGCAGCCATTAAGGGGGAATAACTAATTCTGGTAGTTCTTACATCGCATCTTAAGCATAAGCAGAGCCGACCAATCTGGGAGTTACTAGCACAGATAATAAAAATCTTGAATAAAACCTTGGTTTAAGTATCACGACTCTTATATACCGCCAGTGTTCCCACACGTGTATGTCGCATTACACCCTGTCTCAGATGGATATCGGTGACACCTAGTCAGATCTGCTAGATAACATTAGAGTGCAATGTGCTACGGAATTTGGCAGATTGTCAACAATTTCCAACCGTTGACATTTAATTGCAAACAGATACGTTTTGTCAGGGCGTCATCCGAGCGCGTCTAGTAAAAAGGCGGCCCAGATCTCCGCAGCATCTGCGCCTGTATCCGAATCCAAAGCTGTATCTGTGGCTGTATATGTATCTGTCGCTCCATCTGAATCTCATTGCCATTCGTGCATCCGGCCGATGGAGGAGCTGGCAAATTAAGTGGGTGACGCGAGACGGCGCGACTCGCGTTCGCACTCTGAATGGAGATGGAGATGCCCGATGACAGGCAGATGCAGATGCATCTGTAGGTGGCAGGCGTATCTGCGAGATGTTTTCGCGTGAGAAATGCGCAATTTCTGTTTATTTAATGCCAATGCATTTCGAATGTAAACGCCCGGCAAACGCCATCAGTTTTCAATCACGCGCCGGATTGCCATACCATCCTGTCACGCCCCCGGCTCCGGCCTGGGAGCTGCCCCCCGCTTTTCCGGCGGAATTTACTGCGCACTTGTTGCACTGCCAAATCACTTCGCAACTTTTGCATCTACTCATCACGACTCCGGCTCCGTGGCCCCCAAAGTGGTGTCAACAGCTCCCCGTCCATACAGCGCCGCCGCTGACTGATGGGTTACTCATCCGGAAATGTTTTTTCACTCAGCCGCACCGCAGACAAGTGGCAAGTCGCTCGACTTCGCGGCCAAAAAAGCAGCAACACAAAGCTTCTTTTGTCAACTGCCTGACAAATTGGGGCTTGTTGAAATTTCCACAAAGACCCTCCGGAGCAGGCAGTCTTTCGGGTCGCACGAAACCGTTCTAGACATACTTTTGCTAAATATGCTCCACATCGGGGTTAATCAAGAGGATAGGACCTGTCCCCTTGTCTCATTTTTAGCCCGAAACTGAGGATAAATTAACCAAATCTTTTTATCCTCCCGCAGGCGCAGTTATGCCAGTCATTTAGCGACTTGGGCTTAAGTCAAATAGAAATGAATAATAGTTAGATAATGTAATTATTGTCAGAAGTAGTTCTTTGATATGTTTCTTTTTTGTTAAATGTCTCCTATTTGCTATGCCAATCTAGGGACTTTTTCATAAATTTTTTAATGTTTTTTATAAAATATGTATACTTCATACTATAGCTTATCAAAAAGTAGCTCAGCTCTAATTGGAGGGTCTAGGTAATAGCCTCACCACTGATAACTATAGTTATACTTGATCAAACTGTAACGAACACACTTCATGAGCGTTGCCCACCTCAACACGCTCTGACTACATTTTGACCAGCTGGCTCAGGGAAAATGGGCGTGGGTTTTGTATTAAGATGAACAAGAGTGTCACATCTATAGTACAGTAGACAGAGATACGATAGCTGCAAATACGATAACTAAACGGTTAGGAATCAGACAAGGAAGAGTACCTGTTGAAGATGAGGCCCAGATGTTATGACCTCATTCTGTACCCACCCTACCTGTGAAATGCATTCGGACTCCACCCTTTTACAACCGCTACTTTACATACCCTTTGGTGCCCAGAAAGATATCAGATTAATTCATATTCGAGACCATATAATCAAAGATAAAGACAGTATTTTAATACATTTTCCTAACTTAATCCTTAAAACTAAAAGTTACGGTATTTACGCTAAGAAACCTCTTATTGAGTTTTGTTCATTTACAGCAAACGAAAAGAAAATTAATTAAGATAGGAATGCAAATATTGCGATTTAACTTTACATCACGACTTCTGTGTGTTTTGGTTTACTTTACATCAAATTAACTACGATTAATTGAAATTTAGACCTTAACTTCTTTTGATTAAGTGAATTAAATACAAGATTTATCAAGTCAAGTTATTTTTAGCTCACTATTTGGGAATGTCTGGATTTTTATACCCTGTACCGTAGGTACAAAGGTATATTAATTTTGTGCAAATGTATGTAA
>JAEIHY010016532.1:0-29636 GCA_018904565.1 Drosophila tsacasi
GATATAAATAGATATAGATACCCAACCTCACCGTATAGGCCAAATTGGAACCTATTTGTCCCAAGGATAGCAGCTCCACGGTCTTGGCTCCAAACCAAATGGCATAAATGTAGTTTGCCATGGGATTCTGTTTATAAATGACTCAATTAAATATTTAATACTATTTTTGTAATTAATAAACAACCCTCAACCCTCAACCCTCACTCACCGTATAGGCCTTGAAAGACAGGGCACATAGCAGACCCGCTGCAAAGGCAAACATAATGAAAACCCTCACCGTATACTGGGCCTCCAGCTGCTCGCCAAACTGATTTAGAGCCACATTTTTACGTAAAGTGTGTATAATCAAATCCTTCAACTGCTTGGCCATGTGAGGACGCTCTCTCTTAGCCAAAATCCTTTGTATAGACAATTCCAAGTCTCTTTTTAGCAGTAAATAACTTCCATTTAAATGGACAATCAGTTCGCAAAGCAATGATGTCTCGCCAAACATCATGGAATCGATGATGATGCCAACCCAAACATTGCTCAGCAACAGAGGCACAAATATATGCAAGGGTTCCGTATCGAAGGGAAATATCATAGAGTAAAGAAAGTCCTTCCTCTTGTTGATGATCGAAAAAACAGGTGCAATGAGGTAGCCAGAGATAACAGCTCCATACATGGCAGAAACCAAACGATTGATTAGCATTTGGCCATCCACGCGACGAAACATATCCGGCTCCTTGCGAGGATCAATGTAAATACTTGTGTAGAAACGATGCAGGAACTTCTGCAGAGGCTCAAAGTGCAGCAGAATATGAAGACTGCGGAACTGGGCCTCCACCAGAATCAAATAGGTGGGCATTCCGGTGAGAAACTCATCCATATTCCGATTTCCAGCCTCCAGGCGCAGATACCGCAACTCCGCATCATTGTGCTGCACGAAGATGAGACATCCCAGGACGGCCAGGACCCTGTCCAAATATCGTGCCCACTTGCCCGTGCTCGGATCCAGGGGCCAGAAAATGTGATTCAATCGGAACAGGGCCAGGGGCCAGGCCAACTTCACCTTCTGACCGTCAGCCAAACGGGGCACGTAACGAACCATAGTGAACTGCGGAGTAATTTCTGTGAAATAATGCCTCAACTCCGGCTTATATATATACTTTATATCCTACCAGGCAGGATTAGAGTCTGATGACAGTTTCTCAACTTTTAAATGTACTCTCCCATGCGTGCAATGGCTCAATTAAGTTATTATCCTCCAGCTCCAAAGCCGAACGGAAACATTTGAAAGTTTCACATTAATATTGCCTCATTTACCATGTAATGGCTTGTCCTCAAATATTTGAGACAACTTCTCCAGGACCAAGCCAATGGGAATTGCCTTTTATTTTGGGGCTATTAAACGCAGGTAATGATGTAAACAAGGACAAACATAAAGGAAAACGGTGTGTGAGTTAGGAGTTTCATGGAAACTTTTAAGAAAAATGTATGCTATTTAAAAAGAAATTAATATTAAATGTTTAATAAAATAATAGCTTTAAAATATTACAAGTAACTTCATAATCTTAGCTGCTTAAATACATAAGTTAGTTTATGTAAGAGTTCTTCTTGATGCTAACAAATGCTAATAAATTTATTAAGAATACCTCTTATTAAATGTTTTGTAATACAACTTGATTACTGGTATATAAATAAGGATAATAATAAATACCGATAAAATACATATATATTTTAAGTAAAATAAATTATAATTAACATATTATAATCCACATATGTAATTATCATAAATTATTCCATATTCACAGTTCACTGAATAAGTAGTTATTTTACATAATTTTTTATTATGTACATCCAAAAGTATTAAATAATCAGTAAACTTGATAATATTTATTTATATTACATTTATAGCAAATGATTGTAAATGCAGATATAAAATTCCAATAAATGTCTGTGCTAATAATTATTCTGGAAATAAATATCTGACATAACCAGGTTATATAAAATGACATATTTTTGCACTCTCCTTTCTCTCTCTCTCTCTCTGACATTTTTCCAGTCATGAACTCTCTGTTGGAGCATGAAAAACTCACTTAACAAATTCATAAAAATCAATTAATTCAGACGCGCAACTTTCGCACGCTTCTGCAGCTTTCCCACGGATTACTCCCAGCGATGCCATTTGTCCAGGACCACGACCAGGACCTCCTTCGCATCTTGCTGCTGCGCAGAGAGATAGTGGCAACAGTTTGTGTTATGAATATTTTAAGAGGCAGCCGTCTGTCTCTCCCTTGTCTAACCGAATAGAAAAACGGCAATAAGGCAGCACCAGTAGCAGGGCCACAACAGTGGAGCTAAAAAAAAAAGGGAGTCAAGGAAATAAGGGACTGCAGGACTGCAGGACTACAGGACTGCGAGGAGCTGCCACTGCGGCGTAGAAACTGCAGTTTGCTCGCCACATTCATCTTAATTTCCTGTCACGACAATGACAACGAGGTTCGTTGCTTCGCTCGTGGTTCGGTGGGTGTCTCTCAGCACATCCTGGCCAGCCATCCAGCCATCTAGCCATCCAGCCATTCAGCCAAGTGTGCGTCTAGCCAAGCGGCTGACCAAAGTCCAGAGAACACAACAGGAGCCACACATTTCACTGCTATTTTGTATGCACTTTACTGGAAGGATACAATGAATGGTTTATGAAGTTTGCCCCTGCCTGTCTTCGAGTGCAAAGTTTTAAGCCAAGATGAGGTGAGAGTCCTGAATGCTTAATACCATTGGGAAATACGGCTTGTCTTTCAACCTAATAAATCTGCATTTTAAGTGCAAGCTCTAATTTGAAAGTATATATTTTGTAAATATTTCTCAAGAGAGTCTTACAATAATATATTTTCTTTATAGAACTACATATATATAAATTATTAGGGACTTAATTATTCGTATTTCCTAGTAAACTTATTTTTTCCGTTTTTGTTTTTTTTTCCGTGTTGAGCGCTTTTTAATCCTTTGTAGCGGCTGTTGCTTTGGCTTTAGCCTTGCCATCTGTATCTGTAGCTGTATCCCGAAACTGTGCCGGCTTTGTATCCCATAGATGGAATTGCAGGACGCTCTCTCTCTCTCTCTCTCACTCCTCCCAGTCCTTGGGCATCCTTGTGCGTGGCAATGCCAAGTGCCGTCAAAAAGCAAAAGGGGCTAGAAGCGTTTTGCCCAGGCGTTTCGCATAAACAAGGGTGGTGCCCTCATCCGTTTCACTATGCCCTTTCCACACTCCGTTCTCCCTTGTCCGCTGTCCGTTGTCCTTTGTTCCTGCCACCCAACTCTTTTGCTCGATGCTATCGCGTGCCACAGGATATTGCACTCTAAGCCAGTAGATGGCGTCATGTAAAGCTGGACAACATCCGATTAAAACTTTACGATGTGCGTGTGTCCGCCAGTCCAGCTCGCTTCTCTGTTTTTCTGCCGCTGTCTGCGAATGCGAATGGGATTGGGGAAAAGGGGGCGAGGGGCAGTAGGATCTCTCGTTGGTCAGCAAGTGGATAAATTCTCATTTACTGCTCTTTTAAGCATGCTGTTTTTGTCGCTTCTTCTTATCCTCGCTTTGCTAGTTATACTTGGGTTAGAAAAAAGAAAAACGTTTGGGGAATCTAGGACTTGCTCTGAGACTTGGAATAATAAAATTCGAACGGATTCTATACTGGAAAGGTATATTTAGTTATTAAAAATAAAGTACAACTTGTTGGATATTGTAGTAAAGAATAACGAAATTATAAATTATTTCATGAAAGACTATTGTTTTGTACTTATTACTATTTTCAATCATATGATTTTGGAAATTTTATTTCTTATGTCAATCATATAATTTTTGCAATTTGATAAAACCTTAGGAAAATGTAGGAACTTGGTTGGTTTTTAACTAATTTTTCTATAATTAGAATGAATTTTAATTTGAACATACAAAATGTATTTCAAATTTAATTAAAATTCTTTTCAATTTAATTAAATTTATATTTCTTTCAAATTTAATTCAGTTTTTATTTCACTTCTCACATTGCAAGGTTTTGTGAATAAATAATATCTTCAATTTTCATAATTTATTCGTTAGTAAATAACCTATATTAACTTGGTATATAATTCTTAAAATTATTAACTATAATTAGCATTTAAACAAAGCAAATTTTATTTAATGTCATTTTAAAAAATAAACCGGAAAATATATATTTTTTAGATGTTGCTATATGCTCTTCTAGCCAAAAACATATACAATTCATTTCATTAAAAAAAGCATATAATTCCATTCACACCTTTTTATAATATTCCCTTAAAAACACAATAAAAAATAATCCTTAACATTTCCTGGATCATAAGGCCATTTCCCCATAGACTAGAGGTATCAATTAGTCCACCCCCCTTGAAGTCAAAAAAGTCCATAGCCCCCTGTCGTTCAGTTTCAGCGTGTAAATTGTCCACTGGTTAGGGGCACTACTCGTCGGACGAAAGGACGAAGGACGAGTGGCAGGGTAATAGCGCGGCATGTTAAACTGACCGCAAGCATTGTTTATCATTAAGTGCGGCCCATGGGCCGAAGGACATACACATGTGGGCGAGGGAGGAGGGCCGCGGCTGAGGGCTCCAGTTCGGGATCGGGCCAGTTCCACGGGTCAGCATGTGTCACATGACATATGTGCAGCCGGAATGTACTGAGAGCTCTTCGTCCACGGCGGACTGTGCACAACACATTTTTCTGGGTTTTCTACTCTACACGAAACGAAAATTTATAAAACCAAAAAGAACGTTTTTTTTAAATAAAAAATTATAGGAAAATTTAAATATTTTTTTGATAATCATAGAAAATATTTTAAAATTGATACTATCTCTGGAAAAAGGTAAAATATATTTTTGGTTTATAGTTGTTTTAAATATATATTTTCTCATACACTTATTCCGCATTTATTGAAATATTTTCTGGGCAACATTTGGCCTGATTCTTCTTATTTTATATAAATTAATTCCATCTGCATTTACTTTCTTATTACTATTACTTCTTTAATTTTCCCTACTGTACGTTTTTGTACCATTTTTTTCTGCTCTCCAAACATGTGTATTGTGGCTGCCTTGGGTTAATGGAGTCGTTCGTTAGGGCCACTAAAAACCAAATGAAAAGCTCAACTTTAAGCGCCCAAACATTAAATAAAGGAAATAAAATAAACTTAAAACTTTTCTGTTTTTTTTTTTCTTTTTTTTTAGCCATTTTCGGCAAGCAGCGAGTGCATGCAAAACTTTTGTAATTAGGAAGCAATGTCGGTCATTAGTGCGGCAGCTGGGGGGCCCCGGGAAGGAGAGAGTGAATCCCGGGTAGGTGGCCACAAAAAGGCGCCGGCAGTCAAAACAACAATGCAAATGTGCAGCAGCGAAAAACCCCAAAAATTTCCATCCACATGGAGGAAGATGGAATGCACTTCCATAAAGTCAGAGAAGTCTGAATATTTGCAGTAAGATAATTACGAATTTTCAATGCGCCTGCAGATAGCAGCGTTAAGTTATGGCTCAAAGTCATGCCATGGGCAAAAGGATATTTTAAAGATTTTAAGGAATTTCCCACACAATATTTTCTCCTAAATAATTTAAATTATTTATGACATATAATATTAAACTAAAACCTGTCCTAATCCCGTTCAGCAAAACTCCAGACTGCCATTGAGACAATGAAAAGGAAACTCTCGGCGATGGCGACAAAAAATATCAACGGTAAGGATTTTTTGTCCAGAAGCTGGGCTGGTCTCTGGATTCTGGCTCCGGCATCGGGCATCGAGCGCAATTTTAATAAAGTTTGAATGCAAAACTTTCCGATTTGAAATGCGCATAAAAGTTAACTATTTCCGACGGTCCAGCGTCCAGAGTTGGCTTGAAAAGTGAAAAAACCGAGAATGTGTGTGTGGAAGAGATGCCATTTTTGTCGCACATTGCGGTGATCATTCGATGGGCTGAGATGGAGTTTGGAGTTACCAGAGAGTCCCTAGCCGAGACCCCCTGACAAGCGGCGGATGTGACGACCACGCCCCCTCTCCCTCCTCCACCAACTGACTGACAGAAGGCGCTTGGCGCTGTCCTTGTCGCAATCTCAGTCTCCTGCTGCTGGCCCTGGCCATAAATTAAAGCCAACAAACCGAGGGCGGAAGCAAAAGTAGCAAGCTGGTGGGTTGAGGGTTGAGTTTGGGGTTGGGCACAGCCAGGACAAGTGGGATTTTGCAGGCATTGCATCTTGGCCAGGAATGGCAATAGAAGCTGCTGGAATGCGACTTAACCAGGAACTGTGACTGTAACTGGGATTCTGAGTGAGCGGAAGTGCAGGCTGTGCTGCTAAGTAGCCCCGAGCTGCTTTGGTTAAGGATCAAGTTGGACACTGGCAGAAAAAGTTACTAGAAAAATAACTACAAGTTTGTATTTCCTAGCATTTTCTTTAGAATTTTTGCTAAGGTTTAGGAGTATTTTAAATAGCGCCTTAAAATAGGTCAGTTAAGTTTTCAGCAAGCTAAAAAGAAGCTGAATTTTATTTGGACTTTGTCACCTTAAATATTTAATTGTATACTTTTGTGATGTCTCAAATGTCTCTCATAGTAAATATAGAATTGATTCAGAAAATATTTATATCTTAAAGCTTATTTTTTGCCAAGTATAGCACTGCTTTCATTTAGTCACAATAATTGGGTATTTCCAGCTTCCCAAGAGTGTGAGAATATCGAACCTACTTACCGTATAATTCCGATTATAATTATTAAATGGCCTTGCCGTTACGCTTAGATTAAGTTGACCTCAACACCTTACAAATTACAATGTTATATGTAACATATTTCAGCCCATCTTATTAACAAATCAATAACACGTTTTTGTATTTATGACGCCTACGTTTGTAATATTTATACAGCTTTGTTAGCGTCAGAACTCAGTTGAAAATGATTTCTTCGTGGATTCACTTGTTCCTGATGGTAGCCACTCTCTGCTCTGTGGTCATCCCAGCTCCCTTGGATAATCTCTATGAGGAAACAGATCCCGAGCTGACTTCAGGATATTACGAGGGGGATATGGATGTGGTGCTTGGGCGGAATGGCCAGATATCACCTGCAACTCGATGGCTAAATGCCACAGTGCCTTACAAGATAGCCAAGGAGTTTGGTGAGATATAACACTAAGAATATTTATATTTAAAAGTAGTTCTTATGACATAAAATATTCTTCTCTCACTCTCTTAGGACCTCACCATGTGGCCCACATAGAGCTGGCCATGAAAATCATCGAACGTTCCTCCTGCATTCGCTTTGTGCCCGCTGCTGAGAATGCAAAGAACTTTCTTCATGTGATCTCCGATACGACTGGTTGCAACTCCCAGGTGGGCTATGGACGAATCATTAGGCTCATACCTAGCGACCTGGATGTACGCTGCTTTAGATTGGGCACCCTCCAGCACGAGTTGCTGCACACCCTGGGCTTCCGCCACCAACAATGCTCCCCGGATTGTGATGAGTACGTGAAGATCTTGGAGGAGAACATCATCGAGGGTAAGGAGAAATTCTTCAAGAAGTATGACGCCTCCGAGCTGGGAAACTTCGATCAGCCCTATGACTATGCCAGCATTTTGCACTACGGTCCCAATGCCTTTTCGGCGAATGGAAAGCCAACGATTAAGGCCCTGAATCCCGAGGGCCAGAAACTATTGGGACAGCGTCTGAACATGACTGAAGTGGATATCAATAGACAACATAATGTACAAGTGTCAAAGGCCTTTGTAAAGGTATTCGATGCATACTACATTTATTTTATTTTATAATAAAGTTTTCTATGATCACAGAGGGGTTGTTATAAATGACAAGAATTGCTTATGCCACAAAGGAGGCGCACTTTCCTTTCTTCGATTTTCGGGGTGACCAATTCTTAGTGCACAAATTTGATATAACCTTGAAGATTACCTTGGCATTGAACCCGCATTGACTTTACGTTATGACTGCTAACTGTTATCATGAATAATACATATTTTACTGGCTCTGGATTGTATATAAATTCGAAAATTGCACTTGTTAATGCAGTTAAGAATGATTTCTTCTTGGTTTAACTTGTTTCTCTTGGGCAGTCTCTGCTTTGGGGTATTCTCAGCCCCTTGGATCCTGCTTATGAAGATCAGGATCCCGAGCTTACTGGTGGATACTTCGAGGGGATTATAATTCTAGACACGGAAAGGATTGGACTCCTAAAGGCAGAACGTCTGTGGCCAAATGAAATTGTTCCTTACAAGGTCTCCGAGGAGTTTGGTAAGCTTTAACTTCCGGTTTAAATAATGTAAATTACTTATTATATTCCTTCCCTCTTCAGAGCCCCCTTTCGCTGCCTATATTGTGCAAGCCATGCGAACAATCGAGAAATGCTCCTGTATTCGGTTTGTTCCCGCTGTTAACGAGACTGCATTTTTATCCGTGCTCGTCTCCTCAACTGGCTGCTCTGCACAGATTGGCTATATGAATGCTGTTAGGACTGTTAATCTTAAGCCCCTTGAGTTGGGGAAAGGCTGCTTTAAATCAGCAGTCATTCAGCACGAGATGCTCCACTCGCTGGGATTCACCCATCAGCACAACTCTCCGGATCGTGATAGTTTCGTGATGATTCTGACTAATAATATCATACCGGGCCAGGAAAGTGCATTCGTAAAAACATCTTCCTCTAATTTTGGCAACTATGGTGAGAATTATGATTATGGCAGCGTTTTGCACTATAATGCCCTCTCATTTTCGAGCAATGGTTTGCCCACCATTTTGGCCTTAAATCCTGTGGCAGGAGCTGTAATGGGGCAACGCATAAAGATGTCTGATGTCGATATCAGAAGACTCAATAAAATGTACAATTGCACAACCTAAATGTCAATTGAGAAATATATAAACATGCATTGATCCCAGCTACTATATCTTTAAGCATTTAATCTTTAAGATTTCTGTAGCAAAAGTCATATATTTCTTATATAAACATTATACATTTTAAAGTGCATTATTCTCAGTGTATTCTTTTTCAATTGGGTTAAATTTGACCTGGATTGCTTCTGGCCTTGGCACCAATAACTTTAAGTTTTGGCAATATTTCAAATTCAGTGGTCGCCCTGTTATCAATTATCAATTAGATGACGAGCTGACAGCTGGCTATTTTGAAGGCGATATAATCCTGGATGTTGATCGAAATGGAATTTTAAATGAGGCACGGCACTGGCCAAATGCCACGGTGCCCTACGTGATCTCCGAGGAATTTGGTATGATCATATACTATATAGATAGTACAGTTCGATATGTCTATATTATACTTCCTTTGCAGATGCTCCCTTTGCTGAATACATTGAGCTGGCCATGAGAATAATCGAGTTAGCCTCTTGTGTTCGCTTTGTGCCCGCCACTGACGAGGAAATCTATTTATTAGCAATTCCGTCTCCCGACGGTTGCAGCGCAACTTTGGGCTATGGAATAAATATTAGACATCTAAACCTGAAACCTGTTGAGCTGGACAAAGGCTGCTTTAGAATGGGAACAATTCAACACGAATTGCTTCATGTGCTGGGATTCCGCCATCAACACAGCTCCCCGGATCGCGATGAATATGTACTGATTATGAAGGAAAATATCATCGAGGGTAGAGAAAGCAACTTTGCAAAGAGTGATGCCTCTAAATATGGAAATTATGATCAGTCCTATGATTATGGCAGTGTTTTACACTATCTTCCGAATGGATTCTCGAAGAATGGAGAGCCCACTATTGTGGCACTGAAACCAGAGGGGCAGAGCCAAATGGGTCAGCGCGTAAAGATGTCTGAAGTGGATATTAATAGACTTAATACCATGTACAAGTGTCCCATTCAAACGAAGACTTAGGAATAAATATTTTTTAGACAATAAAATTTGCAGTTTAATATTAATTACTAAATGCTTATCGTTAGCTTAACTCTTAAATATTTACTAAACTCTCTTTTGGATTTTGCAGTTTTTTCAATTCCCTCGCTTATCGGTAATCAATGACAAGTGAGTGGTTTTATAGCCCTCTTTCGCGATAATTAACAAATTATTAACAGTTAATGCCATTTAATTCAGTCGAAAATGATTGCTGCTTGGACCCACTTGTCCCTGCTGGGCATTCTGTGCTCAGTGGTGTTCTCAGCTCCCTATAATATTCCCCATGAGGAAACGGATCCCGAGCTGACAGCTGGCTACTTCCAGGGGGATATGGATGTAGATTTCAGGCGGAATGGACAACTATCGGAGACGCGACGCTGGCCAAATGCTACCGTTCCCTACAGGATCTCCGAGGAGTTTGGTAAGAAAATAAAATATATTATTTACTTATTATATATTTTGTTATATTTCTAAACCCTTTCAGATGCTCCCTATGTGGAATACATTGAGCTGGGCATGAAATTAATCGAACGTTCCTCCTGCATTCGCTTCGTGCCCGCTGCTGAAGATGCAGAGGATTATGTTGCGGTGATCACCTCCACCTCGGGATGTAGCTCCAAGGTTGGCTATCAGCCAGGTGAACGAACTGTGAAATTAAAGCCGGGAGAACTGGACACTGGTTGCTTCAAGCTTGGAACCATTCAGCACGAGCTCCTTCATACCTTGGGCTTCCATCATCAGCAGTGCTCTCCGGATCGCGATGAGTACGTTCAGATCGTGGAGGAGAACATCTCCGAGGGTTACGAGAAGAACTTTGTCAAGTACGAGGTCGACGATGTGGGGGACTTCGATCAGGCCTATGACTATGGCAGCATTTTACACTACAGTTCCATGGCTTTTTCGGTGAATGGCAAGGCCACCATTGTGGCCTTAAAGCCGGAGGGTCAAGAGGTAATGGGCCAGCGTTTGATTATGAGTGCCACCGATATCAATCGACTCAATACCATGTACAAGTGCCCAGTGCCATTGTAAAAAATATGTATTGCAATAAATATTTTAGGAGCAACAAAAAAAGGCCAAGTGCCTTGCAATTTGTATTAATCTTATCAGGAATCAATCGTCAATCAATTGTCAGCGAATAATAATTAATATATTTACCTTTAACTTCCTACATGGTTCAGACATTTTGTGTTGCTAAGCTTTAATATTTATTAAATAAATTCTTAATATATATTCTTTCGCTGTCTTTGCCTTTGAGGTATTGTCCTTATCAAAGTAAACCATTCGCTTATCAATATAAATTATAAGCACTTAAAAGAACAAGTAATTAATGATAAGTTGGTACCTGACAGGCTTTCTTTGTGATTTTTTCTATGCTTTCTCTTTGGTTTCATACATTTTTTCCTGAAACTTCAACATATCTGCATTTCCACACTTGATGATACGAAAGCTAAATATCTTATCAGTTACCTATTTAATGAGCTCTGCATTTTCCAAACAAGTGAAACTTCAAACCGAAAAATTACGCTCTTTCACCTGGACACGAATATAGCCGCCGCATCAGCTGATTAGATAAAAGCCAAGGGGGTTTATCTTATCAGCATTGGAAGTGTAGGGCAGTCGTCACAGGGCATATTGTTTTACTATAATGTTTGGCAGCTAATATTAGCAAAATAAACAAATAAATAAGTGCGTCATAAGTCATACATTTTGTTAAAACTACTAAAAAAAAGGAAATTAAATATTCCACAAGTTAATTGTTAGAAACTCTACCTAAACTAATATAATCAACCACTGGAGGGTAGCTCACCAGTTAGTCATGGCCTGAAATGAGAGACAATGTTCAGTTCAGTCAAGAATTACGGAGCGTTGCCATAGCAAGCGCTTGGAAAATGACAAATCATTAATTCCAGTCAAAGAAAGTTATGGTCGTTACCAGCATATGGCTCTGCAATGTATCGTAAAGCCCAAGATGTGGTTGGGCCTTAAGCAGATCCTGCTCTACGTCGGTCTCCTGCTCTGCGTCCTCCTCCAGGTGTGCAGGAGCAAGACGACCCAGCTGCAGATGTACTGCCCCACCGTTTGCCACTGCGATCTCCACGCCCAACGCAATCGGGCAATATGCAGGTGAGTTCGGAGTCCGGGAAAGTATTTGTGTTTCTTTATTCATTTATTGTTTATTATTTAATAATTAATATTTATTATATGTTCCAGTGCCAAGCGCTTGATAAGCGCCAATATAGAAATGCCTAAAACAGTCGAGTTGTTGGATTTGAGCTACAATGATATAACCAGCATTGACGATGACTCCTTCAAGGCAAGTGAATAAATAGTTGAGCTTTTGAAAAATAAATTTAATTAGTGCTAGTAAAAATAACAAAAAATATTTAAGAATATGACAAATATTTAAAAAAAAAACCCGGGGGGTTTTAATCTATGACAAAGACCTTATAATCCCTAATATATACTAGTGCCTTTTTATAAACTCATTACTCACAGCCTAAATAAAATAATTCTTATTAATAATGTAAAAAAGGTTATAATCTATTAAATTGTATTAAATTTATAAAAACCAATATTAATATAATGCTTTTAAAACCTTTTATAGCTACGCCATCAGCACAACCCAAAGTATTTTTGTCGAATAAGACATTTAACCCTTTCCTTTTAGGATTCATTTTACAAGTACTCTTTCTTAGTTTTATAATTTAAATTCTTTTATCTCGATTTATATATATTTACTTATTATTCATTTTAACCCTCGCAGACCACCATTCACCTCCTAAACCTCACCCTGGCCCACAATGCCATTAGCACCTTGTATGGCGATGCCTTTGCGGAGCTGCATCGCCTTCGTTACCTGGATCTTTCTTACAATCGCCTGGAACAGATCGATGAGCATATCCTGGAGGCTAATGACCAACTGATACACCTCAACTTAGAGGGCAATAAGCTGGCCACCCTGGGCAGTGGCCCCATATTGAGAAGTCCTTCGCTTCGCTCACTCAATCTGCGCAACTCCCAGGTGAACCAGTTGGGATTGTTGCTGCTAAGTGCCCTGCCCCAGCTACGTCAACTGGACTTGGCCCAGAACCTCCTGTTGACGCTAAGTCCTGCGGATTTCTATGCTCCTCGATATCTGGCCTCGCTGAATGTGGAGGAAAATCCCTTCAATTGCGATCGGGCTTTGACCAAAGTAACAACCGGATTACGACAGCGTGGAGTGGCGCTCTTTATGAGCGATTGCGTGGAGGAGGAACAGGTGGCGTCGTCTGACGAATCGGCGGAGATGGTGGAAGCCAAAGAGACGGCTACCATGAAGTTTGAGCGCATGGAGCATGTGGAGCCCAGTACCCAGGGACCCCAGTCGGTGCTAGAAATCTGGCGGGAACTGGACTCCAGTGAGGAGGATGAGAGCAGCGATGAGGGGGAGATGTCCTCGCTCAGCGACGTGTGTGAGGGCAGCCGCGAGAAGCTGTGTCTGCGCTATCGCACCTGTTTGGAGCGTGTGAGCCATGAACTTCTGGCCAGTGGAAATTCCCAGCTAGATGATGCGATGGAACGTACACATACCTACGACGAGGATGACCTCAAGCTGGCCTTCATTGTGGGCGGAGCCACCGGCGTCTGCATGGTCATCTTCATTATCACCTTTGCCCTCTGCCTCAAGAGCTGCTGCGAGATGCGCAAGAAAAAGAGCAGCCAGGAGGTGGCCGATGGGGATTCAGGTAGGATCTCATAGGGATAATACTCCTTCTTTGAAATATATATTAATGTTTGTATTTTCAGCCCCGCTGAATACCTCCCAGGAAACCCTGCCCACCATCCACACCTGGACACCGCAGCGCTCACGTCATCCCCGGCGCTCGAATCCACAGCGCCCGCACAGCAGCTCCTCCTCGTCACGGGCCATTGTCCGGCAGCCTTACGGACCGCAGGATAACTTCGTGAACCGACTGTTTGGACGACCGGCAAGGAGCCAGTACTACCGAACCATCAATCAGAACACGGCCACGCTCATCCGGCGTCTGAGTCGGAGCAACCTCTTTAGCAGTCGCGATCGGGAACCGGTCACGCCAACAACGCCAGCACCGACTTCTACAACTCGTTTTTATACGGATGTGGTGGATCGGGGAGCAGCCAGGCCGGAGACACCGCCTCCGAATTATGGGGACGTAGTGGTCATCGATAATTGTGATACGAGTAACAAGTGATGCGCCACGCCATTTCACATTTTATAGTTTTTAAATATTACTTACCTCATTTAAAACAAAAACTAAGCTTTAAATAAAGGCAGAGTTTTTTTAAAAGAAAAATATATAAATATCTTAAGTTTAAGGAATGCATAATTATCTTTGAAGATTTTTAATACTTTGAAGAAGAATAAAGTTTAAAATATTATACTCAAGCCTACTAAGTTTTCATTTTATTATTGTATTTCTTTAAAGCGAAAATTCGTTTAAGCATATTAAAGTCACTATTTAAAACTTGTTAAAATCTCAAATAATTTTTTTTTTAATATTTATTTAAGCTCTTTAAATGTATAGTTAGATTTCCACAACCCTTTGGTGAACCATAGACTCAAACAAGAAAGATTGGAGAACGATAATTTAATTCCCTTATGGCTTTAAAGCGGCTATTCCTTTAAATATTTTAAACATACTATTAAGGACTTCTTAAAAATAGCACATCATATTTTTTTAATATTTATTTAAGCTCTTTAAATGTAAGTGTAGTATGTAAGACTTCCACAGCCCGAAGCTCCCCTTTGGCGAACTCATAATCTCCTTCTCAAACATGTAAAAGCCTTAGAAAATTTTTATTTAAATATTTTATGGTTTAAAAGTGGAAAGTTCTTGAAATATTTTTAACTTACTCTTAAAAAATTCTTTAAAATCTGTCATTCTCTTTTTAAAAATATGTAGTTAAGCTCTTTAAATTCATAGTTCGTTTTCCACAACCCTGAAGATCCCCTTTGGCAAAACCACAACCTCATGTTCACGCAAGTCCCTGAAAAAACTTGAAAATTTCTTCATTCCCATTCGCTTACTCGCAAAAATATCAATTGGGGAATTCCCGCATTTTTGCCTCCTCTTCTACCCTTTTCTTGGATGAGCATTACTTTTACAAGACTTGGACTTGCAGCTGCAACAAATCGCAATAAAAACTTTTGACAAAACTATCAAAGTTGGCATGGGGTATGGCAGAACCAACTGTGAAATTGCCACAGGAAAATCTCGCAAAAAAAAGAAATCCCACAAAATTCAAGTAGCAAAAGTTTACACACTCAAATAAATGGTAAGGCGCGGAGCGAAGTGAGCTCTTTTGGTCGCCCCCCTGCTTCGCCGACAGACAAATCGAAAAACACCACAAAAGCAAATAAAAACCGCACAAAAAATACCATAAGAATAAAACTGCAACAAAAAAAACTGAAAGAAAAGAACGGCAAACCCAACAATTTGCACTGCAAAGCGGCAAAGTGTCTCCAAAGAAACAACCACCAAAGCCCCACCAGATACAAAAAAAAAAGCATATATATTTATAAATGTGTATATATGTATAAATGCATAGGAAAGGAAAGAAAGTCCAAGTTATGTTGCAATGACGAAAAAAAAAACGCATGTTGTTGCAAAAACTGTATGTGATAAAACACTGAGAGAAGTGCCTTAAATGGATCTACAAAAAGCTATTAATAAATATTTTAAAGACTTGATCTAAATCTTATTTTAGGTTTTGTATAAAATTGTTTTTCTTATACATATTAGAATTCTCTTAAAAAAATAAAGACGTCAAACATATAATTTAATAATTTATAATTTGATCCTTGAACTTAACTTGATTTACCTTCTTAAAGTATTTCTTTCATCGTAAAATATTTAAATCAATATTAACTAAATCCCTATTTAAAAAAAGAAACCATTCAAAAAAATATAAAACCTCCTTCCTTAAATTTAATATGCAAATTTCTGTCCTCGCAATTCCCTAAATATTCCTCTGTTGATACCCAAATTGAGCCGGAATAAAAATTCTGCTGGCATTTTCAACGAAACTCCGCTCCTTAATTCATTCTTCATTTGCCAGTTCGTTTGAAAAGCAAATTTGCTGTGTGGCATCTCCTAGTGTTCTGTTGTTAAGTGTTTGTCTGGCTGTCTATCTATCTATCTATCTAGCCGAACGTATCTGTGTTTTGTGGTGCCAACTTTCATTGCACTGAGCTCGTCGCTCGTCGCTGCGGTGCACAAAAGTTAACGTATCCTGGGACCAAAGTTGCGTTGTCAACAACCAAAACGCAGGAAAAAGGAAAGCATAGGAAATGGGGGAACCAAAATCGAGGAAGCTTAACTGAAGGGGAAAAAAATGCTCACCATGAGCCCAAGGGGGGACGGGGACGGGGAAAGTTACACAGCTACAGAGCGTGAAAAAATATCTAAATCCAACATTAATGAAAAACTTTTTGCATAATCCACGAAGAGCAGCAAAACCCAAATCAAACCCGACCCCCGATAGCCCCTGCCCCCAAGTGGAAATGCAGCCAAGCGAAATCCTTTGCGGGAAAGGAGGAACTCCCCGTCGAGTGAATAAAATGCAATAGAAGAGCAGGACCGCAGGATAACAAAGCAACAGATTCCGCTGGGAGGCTGGGAGCGGAAATGGGGGATTTTTGAGGCATTGAAGGACACGCCAAGCGGCTTAAAAGGTGCTGAAGGTTACACCGCCGCAGCACCGAAGGAAATAAGTGATGAGATGGCTCAGACTTTTGGGGCCTTTGGGGAGTTGCCAAAGTCGCACTAAATCTAAGCCACGGCTTGAGAAAAATGGAGAGTTCGATTTGAAAGGGAATCGGTGTAGAAGAAAACTGATTGGAAAATGGTTGAAAGAAGATGAAACGCTTTGAATATCAATTGTAGAGAGATTTGTAATTTAAAGGGTTGAGGTTATTGTTAAAATTACATAGGCAAGCACTTGTTTTATTAGCTAAAGTTAATATTTATGTGTTAAAACTTAAGTTAAAATTTATGTGTTAGCTTGGTTTATTTGCATGGGAAAACCAACAAATAATTATGATAAACATAATAATATTACATTTAATTGTAAAGCATTAGAGAATGAGAAGTTTCATGCAGTTTATTACATTTATTAAAAAATTATTGTCAACTGATAAGCAGAAACTAATAAATCTTATGCAGATACTAAAAAATGTAACCCTTTTTTTATATTATAATTTTTTATATTTTGTATATACATATTTTATTTTGCTTGTATTTTTATTCTGGAAAAATACTCAAACTAATGATATTGTTATTTTCAACTTCAGTTACCATTAAAATTAAAGTGAAGTCCTTTTAAATATTTGTCATTTAAAATATTTTAAACAAATTAAAAAAGAATTGAATTGAAATCCAGAAGTCTTCAATATATTTCACGAACTAAGCGGTTATTATTCCATTACCTACTCAGTTTTTTATGAACCATAACCTCCCCCCTATCGCTATAATTTCGTTATCCCTTTGCCCAGAACCTTAACCCTCAATCTAGGCATCTGTGTGTTCATAAGTTTCAGTTTGTTTGCGGAGTGTTAAATGGCTACATGGCCATTTGCCAACACTTTGCCCGCTGCAGAGTAAATAAATTAAATTCTTATTTGCCGGCGTTTGGGAGGGTAGCTGCCCTCCGGCCCTTCTCGATTCAGTGTAAAAGTTTCAGCAGTCGCCGGACACGGTCGCCGTGTCGCCTGCTACTTTCGTCGTCCTGTTCCTGGTCCTGGTCCTGGTCCTGCCCCAAGCTCCTGCAAAGGCGTCGTCGTTGCCGTGTGTTGCAATAACAAACTCATGCTAATTGCTTTGCTAACAACTCGCAGCAACAGAAACAGGAGCAGAAACTGACTGTGCAACTGCAGAAGGAAAAGCAAAAGCAACACCAAGTTGCACTGACAATAAGAGAGCACAAATAGCAGCTAGGACAATAAATATCAGCAGCAACTGGGCAGAAGCTAAGGAGTCCTACAAGTCCTGGCTACCTTTAATTACGGTTTCGCAGGACATCAGACCCCACACACTTGAGCACACACATGCTGCTAACTAGTTGCACATGGCACAGATACACCCATGACACGATTGACCTCTCGCCTTCGGGATGTTGCCGCTGCCATTTACTCGACGCGCCTGGATAGTGTCCCGTGCACTTTAAAAAAATATTTAGATATTTTATAATGACTCTTTGAAGGTTTTTAGATCTTCGAGCGGGATCTGTGCAGGATTTGTTTTGTGTTTTGGTCATTATTTCTAAGCTAAAACTAAAGTTATGTTAGACCTTTAGATGTCTCCCTTTTCTTTAACTTTCTGAACATTAGGATATAGTATTTTTAAAGTTTAATGTGTTATTATTGTTAACTCTATTAAATATTTATTAAATTTTCTATTAATAAAATATTCAATATTTAATATTTTATTCATTAATTGTTTCTGTATACAAAAAATAAGTTAGTCTCTTTATTCACCCTAGTGAACTATATACTTTCTAAACTATATTCTCTCTCTGCACCTTCTCCTAGTGCCTTCGGTTTATAGAATTTGCACACGAACTTGCGATAATTGCTGGGAAATGAAATAAAAATGCAATTAAAGCCGGTGACGCTGTGAAGCGGGATCCGAAGCTCGTTGAAATGAGCATTCAATTAAGCGGCAGCCAACGAGCTGCGAGAGCATGTCCTGGCAATGGGGGAGTGTCCTGTATAGAGTGTCCCACTCCTTCTGTCACGGCCATGCACACTTGATGGCGACAACGTCGAGGGCGTTTAGAAAATGATTTTTATCTTTATCAAATTAGAAAACGACAACAGCCAGCGGAATCCCGATTCCCGATCCCAGAACCCAGATCCCAGAGCCCAGAACCCACCGATGCCTCCGGCTTTCAGCCATCCAGTCAGTCGTGTCTTGGCAGTGTCGTAGCAATTAAAACTCTGCCATGGCTTTGTGTAGATTACATCGCCGGCGATTCTGGGGCGTGTCCCCTGGTCAGTGGGCAAATGTTAAATGCTTTGAAGTTTATTTCTAGATTTGCACGACTGCCCACGGTGAATCTATGTGGGAGTATTATATGTATATATATATGAATGGAAATGGAGGGATCTAATGGTCGTGGGCGGATACCGCATCGGGAGTCTGGTACTATTAGCAGATTACAACTGTTTAACAAAAAGCCAAGGAGGGTTTTACATGTAAGTACGTAGCTTAAGGTTGAGATTTTATTAAATAGAATTTTAAGGAGTTTGGATATAAATTAAAATTTGTATTATTTACTATTAATTTTATTAATTTCTAAAAAGCATAATAATCCTTAAAAAATCAACAACTTACAGAATCAAGGTTTAATTGCGTTAATAAATACTCATACACTTAATGCATTTAATACATTTAATTCCCCATAAAAAACCCCAATTACCCTCCCCTTTTCCAGCTCAACCACCGTAAGGATCACCTTACATCCTTTTATGAATTACATTTTCACCTGCTTCACCCCAAAAACAAAATCCCTCATTTAAGCAACAATTGCCGTTGCCTGTTGCCGTGTTCGTGTTCATTTTCTGACAATTTATCCCTGGCGACAGTTAATTTTTAATTCAATGTACGTCTGCTCGCTGGCACACACAAAGGCCCAGTTCATTGCCTCATTCGCTTTCTTAATGCCGTTTGGTGACTGTTTTCAATTTATATGAACAGGGCACAAAAGGACCTCCTCTTTCTCTCACAGGTCTCTGGTCAAAAACTGCCACCTGACAGGTGAGTGAGGGGAGGAAAAAGCCCCTGGCCAAATGCGCCCAGGGGACACTCGTGTTTTTTCACTTTTAGACCTAACTTTTTCCCCCACCAACCAACCAGTAACTCTGCTAAACTTCCACTAAACATTTGCCTTCAATTTTGTGGCGCTTTTTTTACGCCCTACACTTTTTGCCTTCGAACTTGTTTGGCAGTTGGCTGTCGTTTCTGTTGCTTTTTTCTGCGGCTCTGTCTCTGCCATAGTCACTGTACTAAACATTTTTTAATGGCTTGTTTTGTGGCCCAAAGTTGTTGACTGGTTGACTGGCCAGCAACCTTTTAATGAGTTTGTTTCCTTCCAGAAGGCAGTCCTTTATTATTCACAGCTTCATCAATATTTTTGTCAAGTAGCTGAGGGGAAATCATAAAAAAAAAGAAGGTAAGACGAGATAGAAAAATACGAGGTGTGAGGAAATAAAGTTTTATTAGTGAAGTGGGATTTTTCTAGGAAGAGTTATATGTGCAATAAAGGTAGAAATTGTTTTTCACTTAATAATTGCTTGGAGGAAATTATTTAAATGGAAGGCTCCTTTAAAAGGGTTTGTTTAAAAACTCGAAAACCTGAACCATTTATTAATAGTTTAATTTATACACTTAAGATATATCCAATATAGTTTGGTTAAATACGTTAAAACACCTCCTTAAATACCTTAAAGTACCCAGTATTTTTTCAGCTAAATCCATGCTAGAGGAATCTCTGGTAAAAATCATGAAAATCCAAAGCTTTCTGCGCCCATAAAGGGCTAACAAAGTGTTGAGCGATTTTTATTTCTACCCGATATTAACCCCTGAGTGCCGCTTGGCTCATTAGCTACCATTTTATGTGCATTCCACAATTTTGTTTGCTCAATTTCATAAGCAATTGTGCATTGCATTGCAATTGCACTGGCTTCTTCCACACGCGCCTAAATGTATGCAACACACACGCACACTCGTGCCACACAAGAGATGCTAATGTATGCCAAACACACACACACACCCATTTCTGAATTTCAAAATGGAAGCAAACGAAGTTGCCGCTCACAAAAGCAGGCAACACAAAAGCAGCTGCAAAGTTGCTTCTCATCACGAACGAGCCTGCGTTCTTGCTTTGCTTTCCTTTGGGCACCCCGCGAATGTGTGGAGAAAGTTTATCGGGGGCTCTATGAAATTTTTCTACTTCTGAACGCATCCACAAGAAGTGCAAATTTTTTCCATCTATTTAAGGATTGAGAGAGGGTATTTACCCTCTCTGGAAGAAAGTATTTTTGATGAGAAAAGGGAGTTGTTAAATTAGGAGAGCTTACTTTAACAATAAGTTATTATATTTTTAAGGTTTAATTTTTCCAAAAATTATCTTATAATATTATGGATAAATTTTTAAGTTTTAATACTCGTTTCGGGGTGTTATAATTTCAGTCAGAAACGCAGAACTCCATGAAGGAGTCATTTCCGACCCTATAAATCATATATATTCTTGATCAGCATCAACAGCCGAGTCCATCTTGCTATGCCTGGTAAAATAAACAAATTTTAAAATTTTCACGAAATTTTTAAGTGGTTATTGTTAAATTTGCAAAAAAAAAATTCAAAAAAGTAAATTTTAAAATAATTTAAAATTCAGTCAAAACTGACTCAGAACAATTTTCCGATTTGAAATTGATGTGTTTTTAGCCTAGTTATCATGTTCTTCTTAATTACTTAATTATAATTATTATTTACGTTAAATTTACAATTTATTCTAAATTAACTTCGTGTTGCATCTAAGGATGATTTTTCTTAGGCAGACAACGTGTGAAATTAAATTATTAGGACGAAATATCCGTTAAAAAATATTTACATAATGTACAAGTCAGGAAATGTTATGAAACAATAGTTAAATTGTATGATTTTTAGTTAAAAGTAATTTATAATTATATATATAAATATTGAGTATATTTTGTAGAATGTACAATCTAAAAATGTTATACAAATATTTCTTTATTTGTGTAGAATAAGAGAAGTCAACACAGTTTTGGGACTCATATAAAATATTTTAGGGATCCTTTTAAATAAATTCTACTCTTCAATAAACTAAATTTAATACCTAGTATTAAAAACTGTTAAAAATTCTCTTAAAAACCTCAAAACCCTCCCTACCAGGACCTCTCCGAAACCGAATCATTGTAAAAGTTTTGCGCTGGAGTTGCACTCGCCTGATTTGCAGTTGGGTTGCCAAAGCGGCTCGCTGAGCGAAAATGGAAAAGTGGAAATGGCGTGTGTTCGCCTTGGATGAAATGTGTGAGAAGTTTGTGAAGTAGTTTTAGGTTTGTTTGCCATGCATCATAAATCCATTTTGTGACCGCAAACCGTTGGACTCTAGCTAGGGAAACTCCTTGGGTTCGGGTCAAGTGCCGGACAAAGTGGTCAAGTGCCTGATTAGCCTTTAATTTGAGGTCCTTTTGTTAATTTAGATCCCGGTGATCCCGCCAAGGGAGAGGTCATTGCAGATGGATGGCTGCCAGTTGGCCACTAAAAGCCCTGCTTCCCAGTTCAGGGACGAAAGTAATTATTCGGTTAAGAACGGGCGAGGGCCTTGCGGGAGGAGCTCCATATCCATTCAATTTCGGGACACAGGGGGCGTGGCCGTGTTGTGTGCTAATTTCCGGTGCTCATATTTGGCAGACAGTCACGCCCACTTACACAGCAGCAGCAAGGGCAACAAATTGCACCACATCCTGCGACGACGCCGTCGCTGACGTTGGTTGATGTTAATGATGACGTCCATCGAGGGCACAATGAGGATGTTGGGGATGACCAGGCAATTGCAGTCTATGGAGAACAGCAACAAAAATATATAAACAATGAAGCCAGAGAAATAACAGCCAAGAGCTGACACCCTTGTACAGACCAAGCATAACATACTTAATCTATTATCCTCTTGCAGTGAACAGCAGAGAACTTTTATTTCTAGTAATAGATAGATTTTTGCTTCAAATTTATTTAAAGTGCTTTTAAAGGTAAATAATTAAATTATGTTATGGGAAAAACATTTGCAAACAAAGTAGAAATATTATAAAAACATCCGAATTTTTATTTATTTTTCTGTTAAAATGTTAAAAGCTCTATCGACATTCGGGGACACCTCAAACTATCCACCGATGGAAGCTCAAAAATATTTCAATTGTGCTTGGCGGACCATAACTTTCCCGCCTCATGAGTCACAAGTAACCCGAATGCCCAGGAGTCGTTGCAAAAACAGCCATCAAATGCTCATTCAATGCGCAGCATTGTCCTCTTGCCTCGTCCTTTATCCTGCCCCTCCTCCGTTGTTGTTGTCGTCTGCCCGTTGTCCAGTCGAGAGGGCATACCTTCCTCCCGCCCCCCGTAAGTGTTTGCTGCAATCAGTTATGACCCTTTTGCAACAGCAGTGTGGCGCCACCAACAACAATGCACATTTCAGGCATCCTTGGCAACTTGCTTGCCCACTTCCTGTGGCGATTGTCAACAGAGAACGTCGGTTATGTTCGCTTTTTTTTGCTGAACTTTTTCTCTGGTTTTATCCCCAGCGGGATGATGTTGGCAGCCTCTATAAATCTGCACAAATTGGCAGCCCTGTGGCTGCATTAAAAAATATTTTATAAAAGAGCAAAAGTAAATAAATACAGCGAAGGCCAAGCACATGTTGCCAGTCAGTTCTTTATGCCCGATTTTTATCCCCCCCCCCAAACATCTGTTTGTTTATTTATGCTTGCAACGTTTATAAATCGCTTTCCAAAAAAAAAGAGAAAAGAAAAGAACCGCCGCCGGAAAGTCCAGAACACAAGGCAAAATCTGTGACTGACCAAAAGGGAGACGCATACATCCTTGCCCACCCAAAAGGTAGCAGCGAACAACGTGGCGTATGCGCGATGTCCTCAATTGAGTTGTCATGGCTGGCTGGCTGGCTGACTGGCTGCACTTTCGACCCCTCTGAGGGTCCAGCCCTCTCGACGTCTTTGCCGTGTGCTGACCACACAACTTCATAAATCAGTCGACAAAACCGCATCGAACGCTGGCGTTTTGATGACCTTATTACTTGTCAGCCAGCACTCGCAATTCTAGCTAAGCAATGGTAAATATTTAAGCGATGCACTGTGGTACTAAAATAATCTAGACAAATTCAGAAAAATATAGCTTTCTTATAATATTTATAAATTCTTATCATTTTATATTGGAGACTAAGTCATATATATTTTAATCCATTGAAGAAAGTTCTCGAAAACAGCTTCGTTATTTTCATTTCTATTTATTTTCTGTTGTTTTATTTAAAGTCTACACCCTTGCATTGAAAATTGATAATCACTACGCCAAAAAATAAACATTTTCAATCCAAAAGCTTTTTTGTGTGAGTTTTTATTAGATTAGCAAATATTCGTATCTCTTTTAATTTTATTTTCAATATACATTTTTTCCCCATTTTTGACAATTTTAAACTTTTAAAACCCCGTAAAATATATCGAAAAAAAATTTAAATTTTTGTTCTACCAGACATAGCTAGATCGTTTCAGCTGTTAGTGCTGATTTAGAATAAAAAACCACTTTGTCGAATTGAGAATTATGAGCCCACTCCTAACCACTGTCTCCCGCAGGTGCACTCGCTCGTTGGCCATTGATTTGGCTCGCCTCGAATGGAGCTGGCTCACCTCGTTGCGTTTGGCTTCGGAATCGAATCACGCGCCTTCCGCATCGCAAATATTTGCCCACTGGCGATATTTCATTTGCCTCCACCGCCAACTCCACCGACTCCGAGGCGGTTGGAGAGAACTCATAAATCTTTGAGGGGAACCACCGGGCACCAGCGATGGGTCGATGGGCAAACGAATGTAATCGGGAAAAGTTTCCCTTTTTTTCTGTTCATTGATGGCTGAGCCACCACCTAGGCAACCACCGAAGGAGGAGGAGCAATCGTTAGACTGACAAACAGACATCAACATCACGTCGGTCGCGGCAAAAAGACGGGGCGAAGAGGAATCGAAATCAATATTTTCATCAGAATGAAAAATGACCCGGCCAGCGGGAGTGGAGGGTAAATTGTCCAGCATCCATAAAATCACTTGAAGCCGCCGTAAGCCGTTGGGACCCTCTTGAATGAAGTGCGGCCTCTCAGGGGGCTTTAGACACTGACTGTATATATACATAGCTATATATTCACGGCAGCTTATGTTTATTGTATTCCAGTGATTAGCGAAAATAGCTCCAGCAGCTACGTGAATTTGCAAACGTCGCATAATTGATTAAACTCAGGCGAATGAGAGCGGCTTAATCAACGGAGCGAGCAACGTGGCGTATACGCAATGCGAGCAGAAAATATTCTTGAGACAGAGAGGAAGCCGCATGCCAATGAAGCTTGAGCTGATGTGATGAACAAGGCCAACAGCAGCTACCCGAAACAGATACAAAAATATAGATATAGATATACAAACGGGGAGTGGAGTGGGGAAAAGAACACAAGAAAACACAAAAAGGAACACAAAGACACCAATCAGCAGGAAAAACAATGAGGGCCATGAAATAGCTAAAGGATGGGGGCGCCAGATGAAAGTGGGAGCCTTAATAGGCGAAACAGATGGGACTAGGTTCAGGTACATGGATTATTATAGGGGTTAGGATTGGTGAGAAAGAAGGATGTATAATTCAATAGTTTTACCTTATGTTCAATTTTAAAAAATATTTTATACATCAATATAACAAGAGGTGATTACTTTAAGATAATATTTAAGGCCTTAAGTGTTTAAAGCAACTTTATTGTATTCAACAAAATTTTTGAACTAAATTCTTAGATATAATGGCTTAAATATGTAATTTTTAAAAGCAACATTGGTCAATATAAGGGTTATTTGGGTTTATTTAAAAAATATTTTTTTTACATAAATCAATTAAAAGGTGATTAAATTAAGGTTGCATTTTAAACCTTAAGTCTTATAAATTTTCATGTTTTCAGGATTGTATTTTAAAAACTGATTGAAGATTTATTTTGCCTTGAATTAAGTATTATTTTATATTAATTTTATGATTTCTTTACTTATTTGGGAAAAAAAAGCGGAATGATTTACTGGATGATCCAAGTATCTCCTTAATCTATACTTAATTTTATTATTTATATATGCAAGATTTTAATATTTTATTATTTATTTAGGGTTTCATTTTAAACCTTAAGTTTTACATATTCTTCTTTTTTTAGGGTTGTTTAGGATTTTTACGATTGTATTTTAAAAACTGATTGAATTAAATTCTTTAATAATATATCTTATAGATTTTATTAATGGCTAATGTGTAGGAGTTGGATTTGTAAATACAACCATAGTAATACATTGAATATTATCCTTTTTACCGCCATACAATCCCCCTAAAACCAGCTTCAAATTCAGGTTTCCGGACACAAATTCTCATATGGCAGGTCCTTAATTCACTCTGTGTATATTCCAAAAATCTATTAGTGTATCTGGGGTAAGTCACATTGACAGTATCCGTTTCTTTATCGTCTCGAGCACACTTTTGCTGTTGTTTTCTTATATTTTTTTATTTGCTTTGTTGCCGCTTTGGCTGCTGCTGGTGTTGTTATTGTTCCTGTTTTGGGGCACACTCGGCTACGTGACACTGACATGGATTTTCGAGTTCCCTGCTGCCTGGGGGAGGTCCTTAGAGGCACACGCAAACACACACACACGTGCTCGCTTATGAGGTTTGCGTCTGCTACTGCCTACCCGTTCATTTGGCATGTTCGTGCCGTAAGTCGTCGTCGTCCTACTTGCACTTTGTCAATTCGCAAATCTTTTCGTACGCCATTCTTTTAGCGAATTTAGCCGCTGCTGTCTCTTCATCATCAAAGGAAACACACACTCACACTCCAGCACACAGGCCAAGTTTGCAGAACTTAAACTGGAACAAATGTTGAGACAGGCAGGGAAATCGCACAGGAACAATTCTCGAAAGCTTGAGGCATCCTCGGTGGCAGTGGCAGTCGCGGTGGCGGTCTCACAATTGTGCGAGTTAACTTTGATGAATTCAATTATTTGAGCACAACATCCTGCATCCCCATCGCTATGTGCCAACAGCTTTTGCCAAAATACTAGAGCTATCAATCAATAATGCATTCGTATTTCATTTCATTTATTATTTAAACGTTAGCTGTGAGTTATTTTTAAATGCTAGTATTTCCATTAATATTCAGCTAGGCAATTTGATGGCATTACGGATTTATGTGCGTTATGGGAAAGTTTGAAAGTGAGAATGTATGATATTTATTTTGATTTGAATTATGTATTTCTGTGTATTTATTCCATACATTTTTTAAACTTTAAATCATGGAAGAGTTTAAAATTGGGAATATATAATATTAATTAAATATCTATTTCTGTGTATTAATTTTTTATTCCTACTTTTTACACTTACAAAATACATTGAGAAAACTTTACTTGTTAGAAAAATAAATGGAATGATTTACAAGAAGAACCAAGTACTTAATCTGCACTTAATTTTATTATTTATATATCCTAGATATTTATATTTTATTATTTATTTACCAACTTACCATAATTAAGAACTGCTATTACCTTACCCTTAGCTGTGTCCCTCGGCACGTGTTTGTCTTCGGCCTCGTTCAATGAGTTTGTCCCCATCGTCGTCGTCGTCGTCGTCGTGCTTAGAAGGAATTGAAATTCCCCCATGTCCTCACGTCGAAGAGCCTGATCCAGGTCCTACTCTTTCTCCTACACCTTCTCCTACTCCATCTCCTACTCCCCCTCCTTCTCCAGTTTCTTCTTGCTATACAACTCGTACTCCTGCTCCTGCTCCCTTTACCAGTCCTCCTGCCTGTCGTCTCAATCTGTAAAGTGGATTTATTTCGTTGAAATCGAAAGTTGATTTCTCCCATATCCACATGGCCGCCGCTGTGTGTATGTCATTGTGTCACGACCCGCCGTACTGTTCGGAACTGAACCCTTTGTGCATTATCCGGTTTCTAGGGGGCGACAAACATTAAAGGATTTATCAATTTACGCAATGGAAGTTCCGCAAGTCAAACAGGTTATTCTTACAGATTTGAGCCTTGTTATATAGTTGGGGCGGTTGATTGATTAAATTGTTTCGCCGGCTTTTGTGCGGCCAAGTCCCTGGAGGTATTACAGCAACTTTTGGAGTTAAGTAATAAGTTTGATCTTTGATTGAATTTAGCCGAGAGCCATATTGGGATTTGGTTAGACCTCAAAGAGCTTTACTGGCTTTTGGGAGGTTAGCCGCAATAACTTAATTTGGTTTTGATTTTGGGTGTATTCAGATTTCCAAAGAAAAGTTTTAAAAGAAGAATTTTTAATAAGAATTCTCGAAAAAGATGAAAAATTTATAAAGAAGAATTTATGAAGGAAAATTTTTAAAGAATTTTAAAAGCAGAATGTTTAAAAAAGAAGTTGTTTAAAAGAAGAATTTTAGGAAAATTCCAAAGGAAGAATTTCAAAAGAAGAATTCCTTAACACGCTTCAGGGAAGCCAGGTTGTTAGGTATTCAGAAATACGGAATTCTGAAGTGATAGATTTATTCCAATAGAATTTATAAATCTAAAGCCGAAAGCATAAGCTTGAAATTACATTAAAATCTATTCCTAAACACTTGATTCTATTTAATAGGCACTACAAATTTTAATTGATCAAATTTCGCTCAATTTGCTTGAGTATTTCAACCATTTTGGTAACCATTCTTGGACCAAAGTAATCCCAACAGCTTCATTTCCTAAGCCAGAACAGTCAAATGAATGGCCATAAACAAGCTTAAGCGAAAAGTGCAAATGCAAATTGCTTTCTGTGGTTGGGACAACAAAAACCATAACAATCAGGAGACCTAGAGAGAAAACACTCCGCAGAAGCCACATTCCAACTGAGGGGCAAAATGATGACAGTTACTGTGCCGATGAGAGCGCTCTGAGGTCAACATATTATGCTTTATTAACGACGTTCATCGTAAAAATCGTAAATGGAAATTCCAACTTGGTTTACGATCAATATATATACTATATATATGGTAAAAGAGATGCCAAGCAGCTTTGGTTCGGAAAGAAAGGCAAGAATGCCGGAATGCTGTTGCAAATTGGTCGCAAACAATGCAAACAGTTGAAACCAAAATTGGAAAAATACAGAAAAAAGCAAAAAAGAAAAAAGGGGCTGCCTGAATTGCAATTAAACGATTTCATGCATATATGTATGTAAATGCATTGCATAATGCTCAATTGCCGGAATCCGCGGAGCCATGAGAAATGAAATTACAAAATGTAACCATCCACACTACCAATTGCAATAACAATGAAAACACATCGCATCGGGCCCAGGCCCATAACAACAACTATTAAATTAATGCTGAAAACTGAAATCAATTTATTTGTAGAAAATCATGACGCATGAGGGAGCCCGGGAGCCCGACAAAAAGGACAAGGGCCTGCCTGACGCCACCACACATTATTTAATGAATAAATCAGACCGCCGGGAGCTGTGTCGAGCAAATAACCACGACAAATAACCAAAATCACACAAAATTCAATTGCATCAGAGCAGCAGCACAGCGCAGAAAAACATACACACAAAAAACTAACATGCCCTTATCGTCATTCTTCAAATCGTTTTCATATCAATACTCAAAAAACAAATGTCCTTTTTGACTGGCATTTCGTTGGGTTTTCCTTTATGTTTAATTAGAAAAAAATCAGGCAAAGAATGGTCATGGTTATGAAATAATTCAAAGGGAAATTGCATACAAAATTAAGGATATACAATATACAATAAAAAAAATACTTTATTTAACAAAAAATATATTGTTAATATTTACATGTTAAACTTTAGAGCAAAATAATCGAAATACGAGTAGATGTGTTTACTTTATTATCATTTTTATACCATGTACCGTAGGTACAAAGGTATATTCATTTTGTGCAAATGTATGTAAC
>JAEIHY010016533.1:0-22478 GCA_018904565.1 Drosophila tsacasi
AGTGAGAGCGACGCGGAGATGGAAGAGGATCTGGCCTCGGAAAGCGAAGAAGAAGGTAGGTGGAATGATTATTTAGGGAAATCCACAAGGATTCTACATATATTTGATAATTAATTGGTCCCCATACAAAGGTATTGAATGCAAAGTACTACCGGTTAGTGCGTCTACCGGTTATAACAACGTAAAATCGTCGGTCCCTTGAAAGTCGCTATAACCGGAGTCTACTGTATTTGAATCTACATTGGGTTTTTCTTGGCTACAAATATTTCGCGAGCTGCCTTTCTTAAGGTTTTTCCATTTTGATTCACTGGCATTTTGTCGGTAAACTGCACTCCAGCATGGAGTTCCTTGTACTTGGACAATCGCTGTGCCACATATTCCACAATCTCCTCTGCCTGTAAAGATGATCCTTGCCTCTTCACAACCAGGGCACCCGCCGCATCACCCACCTTTTCGTCGTAGATTCCCACCACACAAACATCCTGCACCTGGCTGAGTTCCATTATGACCTGTTCGATCTCACCGGGCCAGAAGTGCTGCCCCTGGTATTTCAGAATGTCCTTGCATCGATCAACTATGTAAAGAAGGTTCTGATCATCAAAGTAACCAAGGTCTCCGGTATGAAACCAGCCCTCAGAGTCCCGAATGCGCAGAGATTCTTCTGGGTTTCCGTAATAACCTCGCCAGATTAGCTCTGTGTGCGCATATATCTCTCCCACCTGATTGTGCTGCAGATTCTCGCCTCTCTCGCTTACTATACGAATCTGTACACCTGGCAGAGGCCTGCCCACCGAATTACCATTGTCGATACCAAGGGCCATCGATATATTGCCCGCTTCTGTCAAGGCATAGATCTGACTTATGGTGGCATTCTTGCAGAGCTTCTGGCATCGCTGAAGCGAGGACACGGAAATAATAGCACCGCTGCAGAAAACACTGCGCAGAGAGGCCAAGGACTCTGAGTTGGCCAATGGACAGTTGATCAGGTCAGATATACGATGTGGGGCGAGGACAATGGCGCTAATTTTGTACTTTTCCACGAGCTGAACCAGATACTCCGGAGTGACTAAAGTTCTGCTAAAGATGCGCGTGAAGCCAAAGGCTGTGTGGGATACAAAGCTCGCAACGCCAGAGATCCAGTCCAGAGCGGCGTAGGAAAAGCCAACGGACTCGCTGTTCAGCAAGGCCGATGGAGTGGGTAGAAGGCTTCTATTGGAGATGCAGACAGCCTTGGGCAGGCCAGTTGTGCCCGAGGAGCAGAGTATGGCCACGGTTTGATCGCCGCCCTCCTTCAGGGGTTCCGGTCTAGAGGGATTTCTTACTTTTGATTTTATTTTAGGTTTATGTTGCATTTACTTACTCGTAAAACCTTTCAGTGGGTGTAGGATCCAGCAGAATTTCTATACTGGACACTCCTTGCACAAGATCGGTGAGAATATATATCTCTGGTTGCCATTCAATGGTTGCTTGGTGTATTTTTTCGTAGATTTTTCCATCGCAGAATACAAGTGAGGGTTTGGTTAGCGAGAAAAGTTGTTTATGGGTGCCTTAATATGGAATATTGTATAAATATAATATATATACCATATTTTATAGATGCAAACCTTCCTCCAGCACAGGATTAAGTGTGTGGAATGGCGTTCCATTCATCAGACAGGCCACACCCAAAGACAGCAAGTACTTGGAGTTTTCTGCTGAAATACCTATGACATCCTTGTGGCCTAGGCCACGTTTTTTGAAGAACTCAGCTAACCGAATGGCCCATGTGAGTGCCTGTTCAAAGGTCACTGTCAGGGCTTCATCATCCCATATCTGGATATGAATATAGGGTTTTATTTGTATTTATTTGTATTATTTTGTATTCTGCTCACTTGGCAAATGTTCTGGGAACATTTCCTCATATTGTTGAATATGATGGCACCGAGAGAGGGAACATTCTCAGGCCTGCTGGCCACTGGAAGTCCGCTCCAAATCCTTTCCTGTTCGTTGTAGGTTACAGGTAGCTGTGCCATAACTTTATATAAGTTTTAAAGTACGCTTTTTACATACACTTGACAAGTAATTATAACTTATTTATTTATAAACTTTAATTATTTGTCTGGGACATTAAACGTGGCTGTAGAAAACACTTGGCCAAACACGTAATGCATCAGAATTTTCGCTTTAAGGTCGTAACTATTTATCTATTCACTCAGCGTTGCATCAAGCTAGCCTACGTATCAGCCTTAACTATAGGGTTATTAGTGCCTTATCTTCCATGTAATTGTAAAAAGAGACAATGAAGCGGTGACGAGCGCACTTTTACCACAAAAACTTATAATTTGACATGAATTAGTGATGAATTAAAGTTATAATAACGTGTAAAAAATTTATAAAATATTCAAGCAACTATTTATTTATTTATATCATATTTTATTTATTTATTTATTATTTACATATATTTAACAGATGCCCTTGAAGCCTCTTCTTCGTCCATTCACACCAACGCCCGCTGCAAATGGACCGAGGGCGAGGTGGACCTCCTCTTCGACCTAATCCACACTTTGGGTCTCCGTTCGGCGCTGCTACGGAAACGGAATGCCAAGGTCTTCAGGCTGCTGGCCAAGGAAATGGCCAAGCGGAACTCGAACAAGGGTGCGGACAAGCTGCGCATCAAGTTCCAGCTGCTGCGACGGATGTACAACAAGGTCAAGAATGGCACGGGAGATACCTTCGAGCATTTTGAGGCCATGCGACAGGTCCTGGATCCCACCGAGGAGGAAGTGGCGGCAGCGGAGGCGGAGGCCAATGTCAGCAGTGCCAGCGAGGGCAGCGACTTCAATGACAGCGATGACGATGGCGAGGGCGGCGATGGTTCGCAGAGAAGTAGCGGAAGTAATTAAAGCTTAAATCAATTCCCAAAATCAAATTTAAATTTTAATTGAATTCACAGCTCACTTTTGGACCGACGAGGAGGTGGATGCCTTTTTGCTCATCATCCGCGACAATGGTTTCTTTCGCGCCCTGGACGGCTCTCGGAAGCGCAATTTCCAGACCCTGGTACACATTTCCAATATCCTGGCCAAGCAGGCCATCAAGCGGACGCCCCACCAGCTGCGGAACAAGCTGAGATTGCTATTCAAGCGGCATCGCGAGGCCAAGGAGCATGGCCTGGGCAATGTCCGGATACTGCCGCGCCACTTCAAGCTCTTCGACGAGATTACCGGTGCTCCGCCGCGGGAGAACAGGAAACGGGTCACCCAAAGGCCCATGCGACCGCTTAAATCGTCGTCGCTACCCAAGCAATCTCCGGTGAAGCTTCAGCCGCTGAGTGACAGCCAGGATGACGATTCTAGCTCCACCTGCGATCTGTTGCGAGCTGCCGGCGATGATTACGATGAGGATTTCGATGATGCTGCCGGGGAGAAGGAACCCACACCGCTGGAGTCTCTCAAGGCGATTATCGAGGGGCAGAAGCATTTGCTGGAGCAAATCAAGACCGCCAACGAGGCCCAGCTGCGACAGCAGCGGGACCAGCAGCAGCAGTTCCTCGAACAGGTCACCCAACTGATGCGGCAGGAACGAGAAGAGACTCTGCGCAGGGTCAGCGAAATGCTGGGGGCGCCCCCTTAATAAATTATGAAAACCCAGCTGTATCGCATCAAGCTTCTAAAACTTTTATTGAATTGAATTCGAAGTTATTGCAAAAAGTTGTCATTATTTATAGATAGTATATATATGTATGTCTTCTATATTCATATCCTGTGTTTGTGTTTGTGTGTGTACTTTTTTTCCTGCTCCTAGGGGCATTTTCTCATTCATTGTGAACTGAATTTCGGGGCTGGCAATTCGCAATTGTCTACGATTTATCTAGGTTTGTATAAGTATATACGTAATTTTGAGAGATTTTTCATTCGTTATTTTGATATGCTACATTTTTTTTATATTTGTTTTAAATTTCGTTATTCGTTTTGGGATTAAGTTAACAGTTTTTGGGTTTAGGTTTTAACATTAAGCGGAAATGCTCGTAATCTTTGAGTTTCGTTATCGTGTTGCTTGTATACACATCTGTATAGTATTTAGTATATAGTATATATATCTTGTATATTGTTCGTTTTACAACAACTAAGCAAGCTCGTCATAAAATGTGTGTTACACTCGACAGACAAAAAAATAATACGAAAAACTAGAGAAGGTATTTTGATAACTGAAATGCTGCTCTGCTGATATATATCAAGTATTATGTGTATGTTCGTTACGTTACGCTCAGGCACAAAGTGTAAATTACAAATATCTCTCTCTGCGTCTCGCAAAACCAATGGGGGATTAGGAAACACAATCAATCAACTGATGCTCTCTTTTGGTGGTTAATTATTGCATTTATCATTTATCTAGCGGTGTGTCTTTAAATTAGTTATTATTTTCACTTTCCTTTCATCATTTTTATTATTTTGTCTTGTGTCTTGTTTTGTGTCTCTTGGAGCACGGCTGAAAGCTTGGCTTGACTTGGCGGCGGCTGCTTTATTATTCTCAGTGTGTGTTTTGGGTGTGTTTGTGTTTGTGGCAAGGTAACAACAATAACAAGGTGTGTGTCTAAGTGGCTGCTGGGCTCTCCTGCGGAACACAATCTAAGAGCTGACCGGCTCGGGCAGTGGATTCTCGGTGATGCGTATCTTGTTGCTTTGGGCGCCATAGTAGAGCGTGCCCGATGTGTCCGTGGTCACGTAGGCACGGTTGCCATTTCCGCCACTTCCGGCGGCATGTCCATTTCCATTTCCGTTCTCCAGATCCATATCCTCCTCCTCGTCGCCGCTATGCTCGTCCGCATTGTTATTGTCCGCCGTGTTGGTGCAATTAATGGCCGTCTCCCTGAGGCGATTGCCCACCCGTAGGCTCAGCTGCCGCTGACGATCCCGCTCCCGTTCCCGTTCGCGCTCCTCCATCGCCTGCTGCTGCTGCTCCCGGAAGTTGGCGAAGAAGATCGAGGAGTACGTGTGGTATTTGGTGCCGCAGGGCGAACTCGCTGGCGTCGACAGCGGCGTTGCTGTGGCAGTTTTATTTTTATAGGTGGTTGTTGTAGGTTGTTGTTGGTTGTTGATTGTCGGTTGTTGGGGGAAGGTAGTAGTAGTTTGGCTTTTGTTATTTACGTTATGTTACTTGAGAACATGTAAGTTGTTGGTTGTTCTTGATGGGTGTTTTTTCTTTATACACTTTCTAAAAGGCTTGGCTGCTGTTTTCGAAATGTTTTGTATTGTTGGTGTGTTGTGTAGCTGTGTGTGTTTGGTTTTTTTGGGCAGATGTGGTCTAAATAAATGTAGTTGAGTTTTTAGAAGTGGTGAAAATAAGGAGCAAGGATGCTAAAAGCTATAAGCTACATTTAAGGGGTTCCGAAGAATAGACTAAACTCTTAAAATGGCACTCCAACAAATTTGTGGTGTAAATTAAAACGTCCTAAAATCTGCGGTTGAATAAAGATAAACCCTTTTTATATTTATTACCTTTTCTTCTATTGTAATACTTGAAACCCCCCTTTTATACATTTCTTAAAGATTAATTCCTATTTTTTCTATTGTAATACTTGAAAAATCAGACCATACTCATTTTCCCTAATATAATTAAAGCGAACCCTTTTTTAAACATTTTTAAATAGACTTCTTCTTTAAATCCTACTTAAGGATTCTAAAATCTATAAGCTACATTTAAAAGGGTTTCGAAAAAAAAGAATAAGCTCTTAAAATGGCACTCCAACAAAGTTGTGGTGTAAATTAAAATGTCATAAAATCTGTTGTTGAATAAAGATACATCTTTTAAAGATAAAAACCTATTTCTTTTATTGTAATACTTTAAAAATCAGACTACATTCAAAGGGTTTCGAAACAAAGAGACTAAGCTCTTAAAATGGCACTCCAACAAAGTTGTGGTGTAAATTAAAATCTATTTTTATAAATTTTTTTTGAAGCTTAAATACTTCACAAGAAATTACAACCATTATTTAGACCGCAGAGCTGTCTCGTATGTTTAGTGTCTGGTGCATTTAGCATGATTCGAGATGAAAGCGGCGGCGAAAATCTGCTGCTGCTGCTTCTGTTGTTACTATTATTATTATTATTCATATAATTCTTGTAATTGTTGTTGCTCTAGTTGAGATGGACGAGATGGATGGGGGAAGAGAGGAGCAAGCGGAGCTGAGATCTGCGATGAAATTGCGATGAGAAAATACTGATGAACGGCTGCTGGATATATGGCATGCGGATGGTTGTGGATATGGGCGCCACCTGTTGCTGGTGTGTTGATGTCGAAGATGTTGCTGCCGGTGGGCAGAGATGTTGCTGCTGTGGGAAAGAGACGACGACGACGCGAAAAACCGCTAGAAAAGCTACATAGCTCCGTTTCCCTCTGACGCCGATCCTCCGGTTCTCAATTCGAAATTCGAAATTCACGTTGTTCGTTTTATTTAGAATTCTCAAATATACAACAAAAGCTTACACTTTCAATTTTCGTTTCGTTTTTTTCTTTTTAAATGTTTTTTCTTGTTTATTATGTTTTATATTTTCATTGTTTGTTGACTTTGCGTATGATTAGTGTATGTAATATGTATATAATAGCGTTGTCATGTATGTATATTTGTATAAAGTGTGTGTATAAACTTATTGCTTCCATATACTTAAGCTGCGTTGTGTCTGAGTGGGTGAAAAAAGCAGCGCATTTTTGTTGCAAAGTACAGTCCCGAATTGGAAGGGTTAACAACACTGTAGATATTGGAAAACAACGGTTTTTGAAATTTTTCTTTGGGTTTTAAGTATCAAAATGTCCTAAACTTCTGACGATTTCAATTAAAATAGTTTAAAAATTTCTTTAAAAAAGTGTACGTATATTTTGGTCATTAAAAATTTCAAAAATAAATTAAAAATGTTGAAAAATTTGAATAGTTTAGTTTCCAAATCAAGTTTATTCATTCATTATTTCGAATGTTAAAATCTACTAATGTTTCTAGCTAAATTTTGAATAAATTTTTCTTACAAAAGCCGTTATTTTTCCAATATTATTCCCCAAATGCATATCCAAAATGTCGTGAATTAAAGCCTTCTTATCAATATTGTAGTGATTACAGTGATGTTTACCCCTTGCAAAGGGTAAAAACTGGTGAAAAACGATAGGTAATTACCTAGCACACATAAAAGCAATGCGTTTTTTTAATATTTATTAATATGCATGTAGACAACAAAACGAAATGGAAACTAAATTTGCTGCTGCTGTTTGTTTTTATCTTTTCTCTTAGCTTACAAACTAAAATTCGTATTAATTACAAAAAAAGGGTTGATTAAAACAGAAAAACAAAAGAGCAACAAAATAAATTTCAAAGGAAATCACAGAAGTGGAGAGAAACCGAAGCGAGAGTTTTGCCCATATGGAAAAGCAAAAAGCGCCAACTTGATGTTAAACCCATATTTTTTCGAGTGGTTTTTGTTCTAGTTTTGGTTTTTTGGGGAGGTGGGTTCATTTTGGGGGGTGATTATCCAATAGCTCTCGCTCTCACTCAGCGCCCCTACGGAATTTACGGGCGGGGGCTGTGCCGTTGCTGCTGCTTCTGCTGCTGCCAGTGTCGCTGCTCTCTACATTCGCTCTCGTTCACGCTCTGTCGGCGGCTCACTGCACGCTGAGCTCAATTTGCGTGGAACTGCTCCGACTGGCCGTTGAGATTTTGCGCGCCAACTTTTGCAGTGTGCCAACAGCTTTTTGTTTTTGTAGGGAGTTTTCGAAAATTTGTTGTTGTTGAATTTTTGTTGGTGATTGTTGTCGTAATAGTTGTAGTTTTTGTTTTCAGTTTGCGTGTAAATAAATAAAACAAATGAAAGGTCAAATAAATTAAAGATTTACTGTAAACAAAAGGCTTGTTGGTGTGGGTGTTGGTGTTGGTGTTTGTGGATAGCGTGGTTTTTAAGGTGAAGTGGAAAATTAAAGAGCGTTGGAAAAGCTTAGAAAGAGCATCAAGTTCCCAGCTACCGAGGTGGCACTGTACTTATTAAACAAGCAAACTACAGGTAGGCAGACAGGCGAGTGTAGGTCAAATTTTGCAATTAGAGGCTCTGTTTGGGATTTAAGGTGTTGGAATAACAATAAATATATTGTTGAAAATTACACCAACATTTCATCAACGTTTCATTTAAGAATAGCTTACAAATTAGTCGAGTTTCTGAAAACTCAAAGAATATAATAATTTAAAAAAAAATTAATATATATTAAAACATTAAATTATATTAAAAAATTTGGAATTAGTTAGTTTTAAAAACCAACCTTATTTGAAGTAGTCTTTCAACACCTTAAACCCTCAAAGAGCCTCTCTTAGCTGTGGTGTATGTGTATTTCGTGTGTGTATTTTTGTCTAAGCTCTACTTTGCCTATATATCTGGTATATATACGAATGTTAATTTGAATTATTGTATTAATTAATTAGCTAAATGCATTCCAACTAGAGATTTTGGGGTTTTGTTTGTTGCAATTTTTTGTGGGGTATTTTTACTGCTTCTGCTGAGGGCTGCTTCGGGTTGCAGATCTTCCTACTGGGGTTTCTCGGACACTAAGATCACAGGTGCAAAATATTTAAATGCGTGTGTGTTTTTGGTAGGTGTTGTTTAGGCGCAGGTGTGCGTGTGTACAAATATACATACCATATACACACGATTATTATAGTTATTTGTTGTTGAAATTATATAGAGAACGCGGAGTTGCATTAGTTAGCCGTTATATTTGTTGATTTTTTATTATTATTAAGTTTTTGTTGGGGGAATTAGAGAATTAGGCAACCAATTTCGAAACGAAAAGAAAATCCAGAATTAGAAGAGAATTGAAGAGAACGAAACGGAGGAGGAGAAAGTCGTAGGTTAATGCAGCAGAGACCAGGTCGATGGAGTCAAGTTGATGGAATTTAATGATTGAATTTAATGGATTAAATGGATAATGGCCATAAATGGAGGATCGCGTGTGGATAAGTTATGGATTTAATGGGGTTTATGGCAAAGTGCGGGGATTTGAGATTATCATCGATTGAAGTTGCAATTTCGTGTGGTAGTTTTTTGTTTGTATATTTTTTTTTTCATTTGGATTTGTGTTGCGTGTTGTTCGGTTGTTGTTTTTATTATTTTTTTTTTTTTGCATTTTTTATTTTTTGATTTTTTTTTGTATGTTGGTTTAGCAAAAACAAGCAGTTTTGGAGAAAGGAAAAAGAAATGAAAAACAAAGTAGTAATGAACATCTTGAAATATCTTTTCTTGTTTGGTTTGTCGTCGTTGTGGATGCGAAAATGCATTATTGTGTGTTTTATTCCTAACTATTTTTTAGGGGAAAGGGGGGGGGAAAATATATATATAGAAAGTAAACGCTTGATTTTCAACAACTTTTCGATTTTTATTTTGGAATACTTTTCTTTGCGTACAAATACTTTGGTTTTTCAACATAAATTTGAACGAATTTCAATTAATTTTTTTTTAGGTTTTTTGTATGTTTTTGGGTTTTATTTTTCCTTTTTTTTTTTTTGTATAATTATAATTAGCCAATTTATAAATATAGAATTTTGCACAATCAATTCTCAGTTTTTTTTGGTTTCGTTTCATTTGCATCTCAAAAAGCTTTTGATTCTCAAAAAGATACTCGCTTCAGGCTAAGATTAGGTTTGGGGATCGCGTGTGTGCGTCGTCGTCGTGTATATATATATATCTTGAGTGTCTCTATAAATAGAGAGTATATTTGGGGTCTAGGAGGAACCGAACCGAACTGAACTGAACTGAAGCTATATGAAGGAGGGGATCTTACTTCGTGGGGACGACTTTGGTTTGCAAGAAACAGCTAGACTGAACACCGTCCCAGACGCCGGGTCTGAAGAACTTGACTAAGGTAGTTGGGTTTAGGTTAGGTTAAAAGTAGTAGTGGGTTAATAGAGGGTTTAGGTTTAGAAAGAGTGGGGGTACAGAGTAGTAAGTAAGTAGATTGAGTTGAGATTGTAGCAGAGATTGCTGAGGTTGTTCAGTTGTAGCAGTTGGATGTTGCTGTTGTTCTAGTTGTTTTTTATTTTCTGGTTGTTGTTATGGTGGTTGTTGTTCGTGGTTGGTGGTTGGTGTGTGCTGTGTTCTAACACTTACCGTAGCCCTCGCCCTGCAAGAAGAGCCGGAAGGCCTCGGCCAGCTTGGCCGGCTGCTCCTCCAGCACCAAAGCGCAATCGGAAATCTGTGAAAATATGGAAAATTAATAAGAAATCGGGGGGTTTATATATATTAGTTGAGGTTGGAATAATATTAACTCAAAGCCAAGTTATCTAAACTAAACCTTTGCCATTATTTCAACCCCAACTAAAAATATCCATGAAAAACTCTCTAAGAACCTTCATCCATGATGAGTTTGTGGGATCCAGGCGGCCATTGAAGGTCACCGTATCCTCGACATGCGGCGACAGCGAACCCGTGATATTAATCACCGGCATCTTCAGCGTGGTGGCCGCCGTCTCGGTGCCCGGGGTGCCCGGCGGAGTGCGCGCCAAATGGAGGTCATTGCGATGTATGTACGCATTGATCAGCATGGCCAGGTTGGTCGGGTTAACGCCTCGCTCGAAATGCTGCTTGTACATCTGCACCAGGTCGTGGTTGCGCTCCTCGGGATTGCGGCCAAAGTGATGCCACATTAGGTAATCGATGACGCCCTGTGTCATGCCCTTGGTGCGCAAGAAGCGGGCATTGAAGCTCTGATAACCCCACTCGATCCAGCCCGACTGCGTGGACACGCAGTTGATCAGGCACAGAGCGCCCACCTTGTCCGGATGGGCGTGGGCGAAGCGTGCCAGAATATTTGCTCCGGCGCCCACACCAAAGCCAATCACCGACTTGAGGCCAAAGTGGGAGAGCACGAACAGCAGCTGGGCGGCCAGATCATCCATGGTAGGATAAACGTAGCTGTGTGTCAGGGATAGAGTAAATCATTAATAAAACTTCTACAAATTACTATAAGATCACTTCTTACTCCTCTGGCAAAGTGGGGGCGCCCTCTTCCTGTCCCGGAGCGGTCACATGGTAAACACAGAAGTTCTCCAGCAAGCCTCGCATCACTGGGAAGTTGAAGAAGCCAGCAAAGCTGGTGGCGTCTAGAAGATAAAGTAGGTAAATGCAGAATGTTAACTAGGTTTCAAGGAAGCTAAGGCTAAGTACTTACAGTTGAGGCCCAGATCGTGGTAGGTGACAATGGCTGGCTTGGCCGTGTCGCCCTGTATGGCCACATGGACATCGCCCTTGTCTGTGGGCACGCGTCGCTGTTCGCAGGCCTCCAGGATGGAGCCGCGGGCATTGGGGAATTGCAGCTGCACAGAGCGCAGTTCGATGTCATCCATGGGATCAACGGGCATGGTGCTGCAGGAGTAATAACAAACATTGATTAGTAAAGAAGTCAAGGGTTAGGTTCTTCTTTAGTAAGAGCGGCGACAGCAGCAGTGGCGGCGGCAGCGGCTGTAGCAGGGTCAGCTGTTCATAGACACTGGCATCCTGTGAGTTTTTAGAGTGTGTTTGTGTGTCCTGGTTAACGGGGAACTCCTCTCTAGAGGCTCTAGGACTACTTGATCGGAGGGCATATATATATTGCAGGCATGAGTTGATCTCGCTGCTCGACTACTCTCTAGTTATGGTTCATGTTGTATGCAAAACTCAAAGAAATCAAGACGTTAAGGTAATCAATCGTTTGGTTAATCAACATTCGGAGAGATACTGGGGCTGGGGGATGCTTGTTACAAGGTTTTAGTTGTTATATCAAACTCAAATCTAGGCAAGTACTTGCTTACAAACTAATGGTTGTCTCGTAAATCAAATGCTATATGTGAAAAGTTAATGAACGAAGGTAACAACATAGGATAATAAAGATAAATCAAAACGAAAACGAAAACTCTAGACTTTATTATTGTCTGTTGTGGGTTTTGTGTTTATATATATTATTTATAGTGTGTTTAGTGTGTGTTGCAGTTGTGTTTATCTTACATATTCGAAGGGATCGGATCTCACGGAGATATAAAGTTCGGAATGGGGGGTTGGGGCCTAATTACACAATTCCCTGGCTGTTTATTCGCTAGTTTCGGGTTCTAGGCTTTTTGTTGGCTTACCCCAGCAGGTGTGCCTCCTCGGCAGTGTGTGTTGGTGCTGACGGCATCTTGGTGGTCAGTGTCTTACCGGATTTGTCGCGGTCTCTGAAAGAGATTCTATGAGCATGCAAGCAAAGAATAACCAAAAGGAACACAAAATTGGAGGCAAGTTTCTGGCTGACTCTGTTACAAATCGGCTAAAAACTTTCACCCTTGTTTATATATCTTATATATCTTTTTTTGGAGATCTTAGGAGTATTTTTACAGGTCGGGTTCTGGAGAGAGAGAGAGAGTAACACAGACGACAGAGAAACAGGCACAGAGAAAGAAAAGAGAGAGAGTGGAGCGTTCGCCGGCTGGATGAAGTGGGTGGTGAAGCGGCGAAGCGGAGTGGGTGGGTGAATTCTCGCCAAGGTCTCGCTGGTCTAGCTCCTTACGTAAAACGTAAGCGAATGAGTCACGCAATGTCATTTGGGGTAAATGTCGATGGATGAATGTAAGCGTGATGTATGAAAATGGCAAGCGACAAACAAACAAGTGGCGCCAACAAAATGAGACCAGCTGGCATACTAATTTGACTTTCCTTTCCTCGGCTTTCCGCCTTTTACGCCCTCCCCCCCCACACACCTACCTCCCCCCTCTAAAAAACACACACAGGAAAAGCGTGGAAAACTTTTGTTTACCGTCTCTCGCTCGCTCTAAGGCTAACAGAAAATAAAAAAGGAAACTTTTACTGCTGGGACCGAACTCAATTAGTTAATGCCGGAGGTGTGGGAGCAGCAAGCAACTCGCAAAGGTGAGGGATGAGAGGTTCATTATCCTTTTGAGCAAAGCTAAAGATATATGTATAGCGTGGGTCATGGCTTCTTTCATTATCACCTTTAATTGGTTACGTGATTGGGCCTGTAAGCATCCCAAGGGGAGTAATTGCCCAAGTCCAGCTTATGACATGAGAAAAATTGATGGTCTATAAGGGAAAACTCTTCAGGAATGATGTTAAAACCGGAAAAATTGATGATGATATTAAGGGAAGCTCTTCCAGAATGATGTTAAAACCGGAAATGGGTCGTAGTTTAGGTAATGTGTTAAGGTAAAACTATTAAAAAGTTTTTAAACAATAGAAACTCTTCAGAAAATAGCTTGAAAATGTATAAAATAATATAATAGGAATTTAATAGAACTTTTTGTAGGACATTCCATTACAATAGTAACTTTATAAAGAACTCTGAGGTAAGCTTGATTATTTAGGGTTCTATAAAACATACAACAATAAGAAAAACTCTCCGTTTTACTTTAATAATTTGTACTTTAAACACTTTCCTACCATTTAACCCCCATTTTACCTGGTAAACCCAAAAGCTTAATTGCTCAAGAGAGACACACATTAAGCTGACTAATTACAGACCTTCAGCATTTCCCCATAAATCCATTATTAATCTGGACAATCAATTTCTGGCACAGGGCACACGCACATGAGCCCCTTGGGGTGGTGGCAGTAAGTGAAAAATATATGAAATGGAGAAGCTTACGAAGAGAGACTGACTCCTGGTAATCAGATGTTTGCTTACTTAAGGTTTCTTTTGCTTTCTTTGAATCTCCCCCCAGCAATAACTGAGAAATCCCAGCTAAAACCGGTATGTATCAGAAAACTCCAGGCTCAAGAAATAAGTAAGTGCAATGCACCGTCAGGCACTGTAAACAGAAAGTGCGATCTGGAGTCGGCAATAAGTAAATATACTATACACTGTTTTCATATACCATTCATTTACGAGGCAAATATTAATTGGACTAAATCACGGGAGGCAGGAGGAGGCATCACTTACGAACAATGTCAGTCCGGTGGTGTCTGTTGCGGAAATATTAATTAAAACCACTTGAGAGAGATCGTCGTGAATTATTTCCAAGAGTGGACGACAAAAATAGAACGAATGTGGGTCGCAGCCGGCGACCAACTAACTAAACTAAACTATAACGACCTGAGAGAGACTCAGCTAGACGACTCAGCTTTTAGTTTATTTTCTGAGCTCTGTTTGCACTGCTCTCGGCGGGGCTTGTTGTATTGACAAAACTGCAAGAACTGCAAACTGCAAACTGCAGGGTGACCTTGAGCCATGGCTAACCAGAAAAGAAGTTACATTTCCGGCTTGCTTTTTTTAGGGGTGGTCTACACTATTAATAAATGCTCTATTTTATTAATTTTTAGAACTTTATGAACTAAGTAATTATATAAAAAAGTTAAATAGCTTTAAGGAACATATAAACAGGAATTTAAATTGCATTTTTTCAAGATTTAGTTCAATTTTGAATGCTTTACTAATTTCTAAAGATTTTTTTATAGTTTTGAAATAAATTAGGTTACCAGAAATTAAGTGGAGTTACTATTCAGAGCTCCTAAAAAATTGTGATTTTAGTTTCAAGCCTTAAATCAACTTTCCTAAGTTCAATTCCCTCCCAAAATACTCTTTAAAGTGTATAATAATTATAATATCTAAGAATTTTATCCACTTTCCCTACTTAGGAAGCTGGGCCACTTTAATTTCAATGCGCATGGATGATGTAATGCAAAAAATGTGTACAATGCGAGGCTTTAAATATACATACATCACATATATTATATATAATTCTTTCTTCTGGTGGTGGCCAAAATCAAATCAAATGCAAAGTGCCTTAAGTCAAGAAAAATAATACCCTGCAAGGGTATAAAAACGAACAGAAAAATGTAACTAAAAACAGAAGCTCACAACAACCACAATCAGAGGCAAGAAAAGCAAAAACGAAAAAAAACAAACATTTTGGATAGACATGCAATCGCAATTAAGCTTCAAAAGGGGGTTTTTGGGGGGTCGAGGAAAAGCGGCAAGGAAAGCTTTGATGTTCGGTATTTAAGTGAGCTACACAGAGAATTAGGTGTTATAAAACTTGCTTACAGATAGGACTTTGGGTTTCTTACATTTATATATATTTTATAGCCTTAAGGTATTATTACACTGAAAATTAGGATTTTCTAGGGAGAAAAGTATTTTTTTTATAGATATTCAGATGATTGGGTTCAAATATTTGGGGAGAGCTAAGGAGCTTAGCACATTAGCTATAGATTTAAATGTTTTATAAAGTTATTGTGTCTTTCCTTTTAATTAAAATCCCTTTAACCCATGTATTCAGTCAACTATTTGAAATAAATATCACAACTTTCTATAATCAAATTAATTGTATCTTCCAGTGCCTTTTCTTATTTTCAACAGTACATTTTTCTGTAAATTGGCAAGAAAATTAAGGAAAAAGAGACTGAATCCATAGAACTTTAATTTCAGGGGACAATCACTTGCTAGATTTATATTTTAGTTAGAAGTAATGATTCCTGAAAACATCCAGGATTCCTTAGGCCTAAGATTATGATTCCAAAGGATAGTAAAAGATCTACAAGATCAAAAAATGTTCAATAAACTAACAAACATTAAAAAAAAAGGTAAACTTCCTCAAAAACAACCTATGAAAGCCTCTTCAAAGAACTAACAACAATATTCGGCTATTAGTACTTTCTTTCAAAATCAAACTATCAAAACCTCTTCAAAGAAATACAAACAATATTCCCCTATTTAATTAGTACTTTCTGTGAGTTTTTTTGTTCTCTGTGTAAAAAAGAAAGAGTGGGTCAATTGGTGATTGGGCGGTTGTTTTGTGGACGTGCTAAAAAGGGGGCAAATGATACTACGAGTAGTTCAGGAGAAGGGCCTTGTGTTCCGGCAATGGTGAGATTATTAAGAGTGATTGGCGGAGGGCTCACCGTCGCGCAGCGAAGAGAAGGGGGGATCCCCTCACCTGGGGGCCCGGGGATGGGGCTAACTTACCTGGCGCCAACGCCAACGATGACCGGCTGGCGCTCCGTGCGGAGCAGCTCCTCGCTGTCATTTGGCGAGGACTTGATGGCCTGGCCAAGCGCCCGCTTCACGCTCTCAAAGACCGAAGGCGGAGCGGTGGGCTCTGTGGTCGACTGATAGATGGCACTGCCATTGCCATTGACGGCCGGCAGCGATACATAGCCGCCCTCGGACTGTGGCATGCTTGCTCTTTATATGCTCTTTTTTATCGGGCTTATTTTCAGGCTTATTTATTTTTTTTTCTATTTAGTTTCAGCTAATGCCCAGCTTTATTTGAATTTGAATTTGAATTTGAATTTAGAGTACTTGTACTTAGCTGACTTTGATTTTTCGTTTCGGTTTTTGGGTTGCTTAACAGAACACAAAAACTGATATTTCCACTGTGCATGCAAGTTTGTGTGGTGTCGTTGTTGTTGTTGATGGTGATTTGTGGTGTTGGTGGTTGTGGTGTTTTTGTTGTTGTTGAGTGCGTGTTTTTTATTTCGTTTTTTTTGTCGTGATTTTTGTATTAACAATGCATTTGATTCATCAGCAGCAACAGCAGCAGCAGCGTCGAGGTGTATGTTTTATTTATTTTATTTTATTTTATTTAGCCGGCAGACAGACAGACATATACAAAGAGCAGTTCGTTGATTTTAGATTGAAATATATGTATATATATATTTGGCAGCAGCAGCGGCGTCACAACGTCACAAAAACATAAATCATATAAAAATAAACAAGAAGAAGAGTACACCAAAATTATAATAATAACAAAAGCAACAAAATAATGACGATGATGAGGAGATTTGAGTCACACCAAAAACCAGATTTTCAGGGAGGTCCACAATAGCTTTGAATAATGTTTGACACGGTTAATAAGCAGCGAGCCAAAGGATACAGTGAGACTTGGCTAGCACTGAAATTTATTGTTAGTTAAGCCACTAAGCCTTACATTTATTTTTAAACTAGTTTGTAGTATGGAAAGCAGTGAGAAAATACAGCTGAGACTGGTTAAAAATAAAGCCACAACCAACTTATATTAAACAAATATATTTAAGGAACTTTCAAGTCTTGATAACCCTTAAAAAAAGGGTACACCAGAGTTGATTCTTGATAAGATAAATATATTTACCTGTAAATAAATATATTTACGAGGGAGAACGAGTTTCAAACTTATTTATCATATTTTTAGGAATTTGCAATCTTTATTTTGTTTGTTAAGATAAAAAACCCTATTATAAATATTTAAAGTATTACAAATTGTATTAATTCCAATTCTTTAGATAAAAACCTTTAAGTTTTAGCCTTAAAATCATATATTTAATCCCAACTTGCTACTCATTAATTAAGCTAAACTCAAACTTTGCTAAACTTGCCACAGATTTTCTAAAATTCAAGACCTCAATAAACATTTGGCATCGTTAAGCGAACCCCCACTGCATGGAAAAACTGAGCCTGGGCGTCAATGTACGTACTTGAAAGAAAATATGCAGGCCAAGCCGCAATGTACAAAGAGAGGGACTGCATCAACCCCATAACCCCTAAACACCCCAAAGCCCTGCCATTCGCCAAAGCACATATGCATTACATTAACCCAGTTTGGGCCAAGGGTTGAGGCCTGGCTCTCCACGTGCCCTGGCTTAAAGCCAAAATGTGGGCCAAAAGCATGAAAATTTCACACATGCCCAGGAGGCCAGAGTGTGTTGGTTATGTGTTTGTTCCCTCTTCAATTTTCGGGCTTCTGGAGCTGATTAAGTGCGTCATGCGGCGCGAATTTATCAACTAATAATCACCGGACAGCAACAAAGCAAATGCAAACGCTTCAAAACTAATGACGCAGCCCCCCACAGATACAGATAAACGTATATATAGTATATAATATATAGTGTAACTGTATAAATTCAGACAACAAACAACACAAAAAACTCGTTATGACTACTATTCACTTTTTTTTTTCTTTTTGCGTCTTACTTTTTAGAACCCAGTCAAGCTAAGCAATTTGAATTCATTTCCAAGCTGGGACCACAGTGCGTATGATGAATGAGCCTCCAGGGGGAGCAGAGCAAAAAATATATAGAAAGATATCCAGAAGAGGAGGGAGGAGCCTCTCGCATTTTAGAGTTTTATTATACAAAGGCCAATGGACTTGAACATTTTATTGCTCATTACCCAATTTAGCTGCAATGTTATCTGCATAATTTAGCCATTCAAAGAACAAACTTTTGTCGTAAAAAAAAGGAAAACATCAGCAGATCATCAGGCCAAAAGTAAGGCAGTTAAAATAGAGCAGAAAATCTGAAATCATGACTTGATAATTTTATAGATTCTACAAAGCATTGCTGGGGCGATTTCTTTGTTATCTTATCTTGTTATCTTGTTGGTAGGGTTCTTGACTCTCTGATTGCTTTTCAGAAGTTCTTCTGAGATCTCTCACATTTTCTTTTATTGTTAGGGAGATCTCTGTATACGAAGAATGTGTTTTGTACGAAGAATCAAACAAAGAAAATAGTTGTTTATCTCAGTTTCTATTTGGCTTGCAGTTTTTACACTTGTAAAAAGATGTTTAAATGAATTATTAAGTTACTAAAGGAAGTCCTGTGATAAGAAACCCTAAATGTAATATAAATATGGAAAATCTAACAAAGAAAATAGTATTTGATCTCAGCTTTTATTTATATTTCTGTTTTATATTTAAATTAATTATTAAGTTACTAGAGGATGTTCTTGATAAAAAACCCCAAACTTACTTTCCTTTGGTTTGTTAATAATTAATTCACTCAGATATATGAATAATGTATAAGAAAATGGTTATTTATGTCATTTTGCAGACCTATAATTATACCAAATCACCAATTATAATATTTTTAATTATATCACTGTTTTTCCTCTAGTAAATATATATTTAAATTAATTATTAAGTTATAAGAGGAGGTTCTTAATGATAAGAAAACGCAAACGTACTTTTCTTTGGTTTGTTAATATTTAATTCACTCAGATACATGAATAATGTAAAAGAAAATTGTTATTTATGTCATTTCATAGACCTATAATTATACCAAATCACCAATTTTTATATTTTAAAGCCTTGTTTATTATATTATTTTTAAATACAATTTAAAATCTAATCAATTTTTATTTATAACTAATTTAAAATCCAATAGATACCGCTCTTAAACGTCCACTAACACATTTAAAGTTCCTTCAGCCATAGGCTAGGTCCCAAAAGGAAATTCCACCGTCACAGAGCTCCCTCCCACACGGACAAGTCAGCCGCTGTCGAGCTCAACTTTGACCTTTTGCCGTGCGATTTATGGGCACTGATAAAGTTGCGCTTGCACTTTTCACCTCGGCCACACGAAATGATATAATGACACCAGAGTCGCCACATTCAGATACTATACCATATACTATATTTTTTAAATGTATGTATATAGCCAATAGGTAGGCTTTAGCGATTTATCGGCGGCATCTGGGGCACTTCAATTCCAATAATTGCAGGCCCAACCAGCGTAGTGTGCCATTTATGGCGAATTATTCATAATTGCGATTGCACGTGAAGGAGGCGAGGCACTCTTCGAGTGCGAGGAGTGCAGGGCAAAGAGACTCTTTTTCCACCCAATCCCCCAAACCATGGAAATTAGCTGGGCGAATGACGTGCCTTGGCTCTGCAGCCGTAGTTGTTTTTCCGGCCTTTTGCCAAAGGAGCACACGGAATATCGACAATTTGGCACGGTAGCCCATGGCAACCGTTGGCAGGTCAACGGGCGGCAACAACAAACCCGGCGGCTCCTTTAGTCAATAGTGTTGCATACTATACATGAAAGTACCTTCTAGTTGGGTTTTCTAAATCTCCTTACCAATAATAAGTAATTTAGATTGTATTGACAGTCTTCGGGTGACTTTATTTACTTGCTAAGCCTAAGGTCAAGGTTTAAAGGTTTAAATAATTTACAATTCTGATTTATCCTTATTTTTAGTAAACTCTAAGCATTCCACTTTGAATCCCAACTACTTGTTTTTACCAAGAATTCCTTGTATTCCGAATATTCCTTCGAAGGTGGCTTTTGCCCCTTGCTGCAAAATATTTTCTCAACTATTCTATTGACTGCAATTTGTCCGAGGCCTTCAAGGATATCCGTGCCGCCCCCCCGTAGAGACAAATTTGCAAAAACAGAAATTATTCAAATGTTCTTGGGTCTCTTTCGAGCGGCACTGCCACTACCTGTGGGGGCGTGGCAAAGGGTAGATCAGAGGTTTTGGGGGCAGCAACAGCAACAGCGGCAGCAAATCACATAAAGGAAATGTCACGCTATGTCAGGCCGCAGGCCAACAAAAATACGAATAAAAAAAAAATATACAAGCAGAAACGTACCAAATCACACTCGGCTCAACGTCAGAGCGTTGTTGCAGGATACACTGGCGAAAATATTAGCACAGGAAGGCAAGGAATTGAGTAATAATATGGTTATAAGAATGGATTAGCCTGTAGTAACAGGGATACTTTCTTAACTGTGAAGTTGAGGTAGTCCTTGATTTATTTATTCTTATAAGAGGTAGTATATCTTAAGGGTTCCCTTTTTTGGTATTTAAGAAAGGATTAAGGATTGTAATTCTTTAATTAATAACAGATAGTACAGTATTTATTATAGACCCTTTATAAAGTTTCAAAAGAAATGATTTACTTAAGAAATTAACCGAATTTTACTGGCTTCCCAAAATTGTTTAAATCTTTGAACTACAATTATTATCCAAGTGTTTTTTGGGCTATATATGAGGCGCCCCCCGACGTAGCAAGTTGGGAGGTGTTGGGCGGTGGGCGGACAGCAGGTTGCTCTCTACTGTTACGTGTTTGCAATCGATTTGAAAGTTACATAAAAACAGAGCCACAGAGCAAGGGCAAAAACGGATGGCCACCGAGGTAGAGAGAGGTTCAAAGGTGGCAAAAGAATGCCATGAGAGTTGGTAAACACCTGAGTGGACAACAAACAACAACAACAGCAGCAACAAGGCGCCAAAAGCAATTTGTGAGCTCAACTTTTCTTTGTGTTTGTCTTTATTTTTTGCGTTCTTTCTTTTTTTTTTGGGTAAACTGACCTACGCATTAAATATGCAGGAAAGTTAAACAGAAGATAGATATATACGCTATATGGGCACGGCCAGAGTATGGCTAGAATCGGAACGAATATGGCTGGCTGGCGATGGCGCCGACAGGTTACAACAGTGCGGAGTCATCAAGAGGGAACCCCACCCCATCTCCCAAATGGTGGGTGGTTTCCGCACCCAAAACGCCGCCACCGCCAAGAGCAATAAAATTTCACAAAACAGCAAATAACAAATGTCTGCCCAGAACAGTAAACACTGTCAATGGTTACACCAATTAGTCAAGAAGTTGGGGACAACAGAGACAGGTGGGTCTATCGCTGTAAATAAACTGTCAATTTATTGTGCAGTTTGTTTTTTTAATGCTGTTTTGCAAGAAAAGAAAAAGGAAAACTGCGCTTAAGATTGTCCACTAAAGGGAACTGTATGGTGACTTTTAGAACCACTTTGAAGTGGCACTTTGTCAGGGTCTAGATACAAGATATAACACCTTGCTATTTTTCAGTAGTCAAATATAAAATTATGGTGAGAATGTTTAAGTTTTTCTTAAGGAAACCAAATTTAAAATTGTTTAAAGTCGGAATTAATAAGTAGAATAACCAAAAAAAACAGTGTCTGAAGGAAAAATTATACCTAAAGTATCTAAAATAATATTCCCTTTACAAGAAGAATTTGTTCTTATGTTTTATTGCAAATATGAAGCAAATTTTAATAAAACCAAGAAGTCCTTCTCTCTTCAAACAATATTTTTCGAGTTTTAATAAAAGTTTTATAAATCAACTCTTTTGTTTGTTTTGTATTTCTGACTTAGTTTTTTAATGCAAAAATCATAGAAATACATTTTACAGTGTAATACAACTTCCAACTGGAAATGCAGCTGGGGTTGTCCCGTAAAAAAAGCCTCACTGTGCCAGCTGCTGGAATGATTGCGGCGAAGTTAGTTGGAGGTCGTTTACAGCTGAGAATCACCAGCTCCGGCGGAGAGAGCGAGCGAGGGGAAATGGGAGCCAGAGAGAAAGATAGAGAGAGAGGGCGGGCAGGAATGGTGGCATTACGTCAGAGCCCAGAAGCCATTTGGGGCTTGTCAAAATTAGCAGCTAGAAAAGCCAGGAAAACCCAAAAGAAACCCGAAACCAAAACGAATAAAAAACGAACATAATAAACTAAGGAATTAGTAAAGATATGAGACAAGCAACAACAACCACAACAGTGATAACAAGCAACAACAATAAGAACATGCAGGTGAGGCGCAACTCCTAACAACTAACTGTTAACTAAGACAAAAACGAAGAAAAAGAAGTGTGCGAAAATATAGAGTTAGTGCTAATTGGCAGAAACAAGGGGGGAGAGGAGGGGAATAACAGATACTTTGGATGCAAATGAAAAGTTTAGATGAGGCAGCGTGTTTTTTTCTTTCTGGTAATGGGGGC
>JAEIHY010016534.1:0-20573 GCA_018904565.1 Drosophila tsacasi
GAACAGCTCGCCGAAGGGAATAACACGCATCTGGGGCTCGTCCTTGACATCGTAGCCCTCCGAGTTGATGATCTGGCACAGCTCGAGCATCTCCTTCATCACATGAATGTTGGCCTTCTGGCCGCGGGCCTCCGTGAGGCTGCCGGCCAGCGGCTTGCCGTACTGATCCTTGGAGAATGTCGGCTTCGGCGAGGAGGCGCGCCCATCGCCCGAGAAGGGATTGAGCAGCTGGGACTGCTTGTGCTGCGTCGCCTGGTTGTTGAACATGGCTACCTTGGAGGACAGCGGTGAGTCCTGCAAGGGGAGCAAGGGGCAGAAAATAAATGAAGAAGAAATTAAAATATATTTTTCAAGCTTGACGCGGCGTTGCCAGACCCCCAGCAAGTTAGCGGGTTTCTCGCGTTGCCAATTGCATGCCATGTTGGCGGTTAATTTAAATTACATTCAAATAATATTTCATTATAAATTCTATTTAACCCAAGACAATTTCCAAATTTCTAAAGTAATTAAAGGTGCTGACAAGGAAAAGTGTCTATCGCCCTCCTAAAACAGTTGCAAAAAAGCCGAATTTACGTTTAACAATCTGTAGAATATGCAAAATTCCTGTTTTTTGCGCAATTAATGTCTTTCGCATTCTAAATTCGCTCGAGAAAATTAATTGGTCGCAATTAAATAACAGCGGTCTTACATTTTGTGTAATTTCTCATCTAATAAGTGCAGGATGCCAGCGTGAGCCAGTACAAAAAGAATGTACAAATGTCGTGGCAATAAATAAAAACAAAAAAAAAAAACGGGGCAGGCGGAGGGGAGGGGCTTCTTTGACGAACAAAAAAAAAACATACATTATATATGTACATATGTACACTTCCTATCGTATGGCAAAAATAAAAGCAAGAAAATAAAAACGAAAAATGAAAAACAGGAATGACCTTCACTGCCAATTTTCGGCACAAGAGCCGTTCCGTTGACCACTCACTCGTCGTCACTCGCCTGCTCGCTGCTGTTTACCTCTTTTGATTATTATTTACGAGCCGAAAGAGAGATATGTGGCACCATATATCCACAGACGGGAGCCGGAGTGAGTCCCTGATCGAGTTGCCCATGAATGAATCCCAAAAGCAATGTTTATATAATTCTACCAATTTATTTGGCAGCCGCAGCAGCAATGACGCTCTGAACATTTGTCTCTTTGATCAATACTCGGTTCGTATCCAAGCAAATATTTCGTCAATCAAGTTGCGACGATTTTCATTCACATATGTATATGACTAGCGTTTCGCTTATAAATAAATCCAACGATGAATGAAATGTGTGAGAGAGTTTTCATTAAACCAAAAAAACAAGTGATCAGGTGAAAGTCTGGGAAAAATGCATAAATTCGTCCATGGCAATTAGTTTTCGTTTCGAACATTTTTCATTTCGATTTTCGCACAGCCTTCAAGTGCTCGGAAGCTGGGAAGCTGGGAAGCTCAGGTCTCCAGCTGAGGTGGCCATAAAAATGAGATTTATATTGTAAACAAGGGTCCGCCAAATCACTCAACGCAATGGAAATGGAAATGGAAAATGCAAGAGGCATCGACCTTAGAGCGACCGAGAAGAGTTCAGGGAGTTTTTCATTATTTTGCAAGAGACTTGAAGTAGCTAACAAATTAATATCATAATGTATAAAAATGGGTATTCAAAATAAGCTCATTTATTTGGCTATTATTTAAAATGAAAACGTATCTTTTGAACAAGGTAATTCCTACCCTAATGGTAATGGTAAGTGTTCCCTTCTTTGGACTTTATAAAAGCAAGTTTACCATAAACATATTTCTCAACCGAAGACCTGTAAATACTATTCTTTGGATACTACTATTCAAGGTATATAGGTACATATATCCACATATGTACAAATGTGGAATAAGAGGCAGTTCCTGGGCGACATTTGTCAGCTGCAGCTGGTCCGGATCCGAATCCGAATTCGAATCCGAGTCCGGCGCGAATTGGTTACGTGGTCTCGTCGTTCGGGATCCATTTGTCGGCGCCGTTGTCAGTCTTGAGAGGTCTGCGCTATATACCCCAGACGGGGGCTATATACATATATACATATATATATAGTATATCCGTGCATATTCACCATTGCTATTTCAACTCGGACCGAACGATGGTCATTGCCAAGAATTTTTCCGTGTTTTGATCTTTCCTTTCTGTGTGTATTTTTGCTGTGCGAAAATTTGTTCGTATGCTAAATGGGTGTATGATGTTTTGGCAATTCATGTGGCGACAAATTAAAACAAATACAACACTTTGGGCGATTGGGCGATTGTTTTGTTTGGGGACGGACAACGCGGGCATTCTTTATATCATTTCGATCCTAATGATTTTTAATCATGCTCTCGTTTGGAAGCGGTCCAGCGACGGACGACACCGAAGGCAAACATTTTTCTTGGCAAATAACAAAAAACCAAGCCAGGCGATTTTCGCTTGGCATTTATTCTTGCCATTTGCATTATTACGAGTATTTATTTTCTATTATTTAATTTAATTTTTTTTTTTTTTTTTTTTTTGGTTCGCCTCTTATTTAAATTTTCCTCTTTTCCTCACGCATTTCTTGTGGTTTTTGCGCTGCGCATAAATAATTTTCGGGCATTTGTCGCACGAGATGTGCTGTGAAACGGAAAAAACAATACAATCTCCGTTTCTTTTTATAGTTTCAGCGTGGCGGCATTCCAAAGATGCCAAGGAAAAACTTAATTCGCATCCCTTTTCCACATTTTGGCTAAGATTATCCACCGAGTTGCTTTCTTAGGCAGAAGTTTCCCGGATTGACCACAGATCTGGTCTGAAACTATTCCCTAATTGATGAAGATTATTGGTAATATTTGATTGTGCATAAATGTTGAGATTTTGTATTTTAATTAATTAATTTAATTTGTTTGTATACAGTTTTAAACAATTCCTTTGAGATTTTAGAGGACATTAGTCTGTCCCTTGGCTTATATATTGTGTGTTGAAAAAATTCCCTTCAAATTAAAGCTTATAAGACATGCCTATCGATTTTTATCGTTTTAAACCGATTTTTTTAAATATTGAAAACTTGTGTTCTTTTAATTGTTTTTGTTTGTTATGTCTTATCTTTCTTTTTCTATATAGGATTCTTATTCTAAAAAAGCTACAGTCGAGGATAGAAAAAGTTGGTTTTTGAATCGCAACATTTTGAAACCAAGGTTTAAGACTCGGCTAGGAATATGTGTTGAGTGCAAGTGCGAGGGAGATAGTTATATATCGTCTTTATTTTCCTAAAACTCCCTTGTTTGACACGCGATTCTATTCAAACTTCAGAATATATGTAAATTTGTATACGTTTTTTCCAATTGCAAATATATATAATTTATTATATATCAAAATAACTATTGTTAGCTAAAACCCTCACTAAGCTTCGATTCCATAACACCAGACGCATACTTATATTCGGAAAACTACCAAATATTACAACAAACTATTGGTTTGAGAGTCTTTTTCCGGCACACGATTCTAGCTCGCGGCCCTCGGGTGCCGGTGCCCTCCTTGGGCTGCCCTGACCCCATGCCCTAACGCAAATGGTTACAAATTTAAGTTAGTTAAGCCCCAAACTCACCACCACGAAGCGCAGGGCGCCCAATTCGTGAGATACATCCGTCATAATGTGGCTGGGATCTTGCAGAATGGCCTGGAGTAGTGCTGTGGCTGTGGCTGTGACTGTGACTTAGAGGCGAAGCAAACTGGTCCGTGGAGCGGTGCTTCTGGTCGTTGGTAGTGGGCTTCGGACTGTTGTCACCGCGAATTCGCAACACTTTTGCCTGAAAGCAGAGGAAAGAGAAGAGAGTTCGAGACAAAGGCCCGGCGATGGGAAAGAAAACCAATTAAATTTAGCAACAAACAACATCGTAACAATGGAAATGTGCGGTGTGCCCATTGTGGCAGTGTGACTTTATTTGTTTTGTGTTTCGTGTGTGGCTTGTGCAGCTTGTGCAGCGAATTGCCAAACAGCGTTTATTTACTTTTTTACTCTTTTACCATTTTAGCATTTCTTTTGTGACCCAGACCCAGACCCAGACCCCGGATTTCCAGGCCCGGCCCAAAGCAAGCAAAGCCCCGCGGCTAATGGCCAAAACAAAATTAGAGGGAAGATGAGCGCGCCAGCAATGAAAACGTAGTGGAAAAGGCAGAAGTGGAAAACGGATGGAGAGAGAGAGACAGAGGGGAGTGAGAAAAAAGAGTAGAAGAGGAAAAGCAAAACAAAGCGAAAAAAAAACAGACCGTTAGGCCTGAACTTTTGATCGCCCCTCGCCAGTTATGGCCATATACGAATGCGACCCCGAAAGACGAACCGGAATTCGGTACATCTCGTGCCCATTTGCCGTTTTTCATTTTTCATTTCTCCGTTTTTCCCATTTGGAATTAACTGGAAATTACCCGACACATTATGTGTGTATAGTATGTAAGGCCCCAGCCCCTCTATGATTTCCCTAAGTGAAGCTTAAGTTTCCATTAACCTGCTACATCATACATACTACCAAAAACCAAATTGTAGTCTTTCAAGCTAAGTGAGAGAGCTGAAAGAAATAAGTCTATTGGGTAACCCTTATACTATCTACCAAAATGTATCTATCAGATATGGTATATAGATAGATCTTCAGTATAGATGATAATATATAGTTGGAATAGTATAATAATGAGCAATAAGAGTGAAGAAAAATGTTAAAATCCCTAAGGAAACTGCCCAAAGATATAATCGAACATATTACTTCTTTAAAGTGCAGATTAACTTGTTAAAAAAAAAAAAGAAATGTTTCTACAGCTGGGCTCTTGTTTACAACCAATTATACAATATATACTAATTAATCTTGATGGGGAAATTGTACAGTATGTAAATTTGACTTTAGGGAACTTAGATAACACTGATTCCTAAACGCTGATCATTGATTTCGATAGAGTTTAATTATAGCTGGATAAAGCTTCGATTGATATCGATTACTTCGATACTTTTACAACTTCCCTCTTGATCAGGATCACTAGGATCCTAGATTCCAAGGTTTTATACTCACTTTTAGTTTCTTCTTTGGTGTGTGTTTACACTGGAAGTAGCTTCCCTCCGGGTATTCTTGTTTTCTGGAACTGATTGGAATTCCTCGACGATTCTCTGGCTTCCGATTGCTCTTCCGTTTCCTTTTCCTTTACCGTTTCCGTTTCCTTTACCGTTTCGATTTCAATTCGATCCACTCACAAATGCAAAATGCACACGATTCTTTCCTTCGGTTTTTGTTCAGTTTCTTATTTAAAAAATTAGTTTTTCACAAGAAAAAAAGCCAAACAACAAGAAGAAAAATGTCTTTCATATATTTTTGTATTTGTGATTTGCGTTTTTTGCGTTCCGGGTTTGATTTGAATCTGATCGAGCTGTATATATAGCTTGTGGTTTATTTGGGGTATTATGTATCTTAGAGGTGCACGCCGTTTGGTTGCTGGGACCAAAAGTGAGCGCCGAAAGCGAGCACTCTTTCTTTTTATAGCCCCGCGATCGCAGCGGCAGCTGTGTTACAGCTTTTCTTATTTTCTGCCCGCGCTCTCTCTCTCTGTCGGCACTCTCTGCATTTTCTTTTAATTTTAGACCATTTTTTCCCATCTCTCGCCACGGTGCTTTTCCCCATGCAAAACTCCCAGAAGTTGGAGATCCAACCGTACGGAGCGCGGATTCGTAGCAAGTTCAAGGGAGCACCTGCTCCACATCCCCACATCCCCAGGTGGGAATCCGACATGGAGTCGGGGGTCACTCTTCAATCAACACCAGCTTACGCGCTTGGCTGATCCGGCTTTGACCGCAGAACAGAACGGTCAAGAAGCCACAAGGAAGGGAGCGCCAGAGAACTCAGACAGGGGGAGGCAGAGAAATAGGGAAAGAGAGAGAGGGCGGAAGAGAGATAGATAGATAGCCACACAGAGCGAAAAACCAGTGCATATTTGAAAACTAAAGCTGGAAAATATAATAACTAAGCTAAAAACACATTAATTTAAATAAGGAAAATTGTTTTAAGTTTATTTTTTCAAGGCAAAAAAAAATAAAATTATAATACTCTGCAAGGACATTTTCTTCCTCTGAAAACATAAACTAAAAAGGTATTTAAATATTCTACATTTATAAATTAAATCTTGACCCCTCTTTCTCCCAGTGTGTGACGCCGAGAAGTGTGAGAATTGGTCACCGCTCGTGCCGCTCTGCTCGGCCGTGGCATTGCTCTTGGGATTTTTCTTTTGGGGGAAAACCGGAAGCGGTTCGAACCGAGCCCCCGCTCCTTGGCAGCGGACTGGGGGGACCCGAAATAGACCGACCATCTAACGGCATGCTGATGGTTGGGTCTCGTTTCGACCGCCGGTTCATGTAACGCGCTGATCGTCGGAAGGAATCTCGACTCTTGGATGCCATTCAAAAATCGCGCCCAGCAACAGGCAAAGGAAACGCAGCTTGCAAAGAAGGAGAGCCAGGCGCCGGCACAGGCAGAAAAGGATGAAAATTAATTATTCTCTGGATTATAAATTATTATATTACTATTATATACAAATACCCCATTTTTGTTGTTGAGTGTTGGAGTTTTTATTATATTCAGAGACTTAAAAGAAAAAGAATTCTACTTGGAATACCGCTGACATCCTTGGATTGGCATTCAAAGGAAATATTAAAACTATATTTTTACTATGTAATATTTTGTATGAGTATATCTTTGTCTCTATCCCGAAACCGAGAACCCGAGAAACCCACAAATCCCAGCTGGTAAGTGCCATCGAAATGCGCGTGCCCAGCTGCCTTGGCTTGTCAGCCGGAGACTGGGTCCACCCGGCCCGCTAATCTTTAATATACGAGTTTATTCCGCTAATTAAACAAATTCGACTGCATTGTTCGCATACGAGAGGGTTCGGTGGGCTCTGCCCTGGGCTCTCAACGCCGGCGGGTGTATTAGTTAATTTCAATCACTTAAAAGAGGTTAACTGGGGATAACAATAAATACTGATATATCGATATTAGATCTGAAATTCCCGATATTCTATATTATAATGCACGATATATGTGCGATAAATTTGGATATATCGAACAAAAATAAGTGAATAAGGAAACCATAAATTAAATTACATTTTACAACTTTTATCAACATATAACAAATCAGTGTGTTAAAGTTTACGATATTTTCATATGATATAAAGCGTAATGTTTTCGATATAATCGACAAAAAAATAAATTAGGAGCACCTTTCGGACATCTTTTTGGATAACTCCGATACTTTTTGATATTTCAAATTCTGATATATCAAAGTTTACAATTTTATCAATGTTTTTGTCGAACTTTTCCTCTCTATATACATCCCTAGGCTTATCTCTCACAAGCATTCTACAAGCAGTCACAAGTCAAGCTTAGACAATTTGGCAGAAAAGATATTCGGAGGGCTTAGAGGATATTCTGGGAGGCCATCAGCTTACCGTGCTTGCCACTCGCTTGTTATTGTTGCATGTTTGGCTGACAGCCACAAGTGCATGGCGGTGCAATGCGACGCGATGGCGGTGGCAATTATATGGCATGCCAACCGCTCTGCTGCACGTGTGTGCTGTGGGTGCCACTATAGACTATTATATATACGGCTATTGGGCTGTCGTCTCTGGGTTTGGGTTGTGGGTTTGGCACCGGCACCACAGCACATAAATAAGATCAACTCATGAATGAAAATGCGTTCGCCTGAGCAATTTCCTGTTGCATCCGAAAGCGAGGAAAAGTCTGCTAAATAATCGCATAATGCTTAGCATAAATTATCAGATAGCTATGGCGGGGCGCTGAAAGGTCTGTCGGGTGTCAGTAATGAAGAGTCAATCAGGCTTCGCAAAGACACTTGCTAAATATTTTCATTTCAAGGATTTTTCTATCAATGAGTTCCGGAGTTTAGGAATACATAGATTGAATGATTAGTTATGCTTTAACATTGCTTTAGTTAAATATTTTACAGTTTTACTTACTTATAAGACTGGCTTAAAGAAAGGTACATTTGCAGGCTACAATATCTAATAATTTATACATAATACAAGTTGTATTATACAACATATAACTAAAAACCTTCTATCGATAGGAATAACGCGATCGATAGATATTATCGATTTTAAATAACTAGGCTTAAGATATCGGTAGCTAATGCAGTTAACTTTTGTTGGAATAAAGTGATGCTACCCAACACTGATTTGGAAATACTGTTTTCAATTAAAATAAATACAGATCAATTCTAAAAATAAAAATATTATAATTAAAAAAGAACACACACAAAATTAAATGTTTTTAGATTACAAACTTTTCAGTCTCCTTAAGTTACTTAGCATTTTACATTTACTTTGATAAAAAAAGCCTTAAAACCAACTTATTTCATTTAGTATTAAATATATGAATTATTATTTACATATGACAGCTGCAACACGCCACCCAATATGGCCTAATTTACCCTTTAGGCCCAGTTACCAGGTCGACAACGCGACACTTTAGATCACGTTCAGTCAGCTGCAGGGGAATTCGTCGACAAAGCGAAATAATAATGTGTAATTCAAACAATTAGTTGTATTCAAAATAGCCAAAAATGAGAGGAACTATCAAAGTGCCTGCGGGGCAGCCGGGCAAGGGGAACCATCCCTCCGCTGTGATTCATCCGCTTCCCAGATAAATCATGGGGATGTCACAATTTATTAATATTTGTTTAACATTTTATATTTGCTGTTGGCCAAGTAATGGGATATTGCCATACTTGGTCATCAACTGACTAACTGCTGGTTGTTTTCCTTTATTTATTAAGTTATTTTTCGGCAACGCGGCGTATACGTAATGCCAGGCAAAAAATTGCGCATACGCGGCATCTGCTTAATCATATGTTTTATTATTGTTATTATGCTGTATTATTAGTCCGGGCATGCATTGTGGCGCAGAAGACGAGCGCCAACGATGATGGCTCATCCTTAGGTCTATATATAGCCACGTACAATAGCGGCGAAAATAATATGAATTTAAAAAGAAGTCTTTATTTTGAAAGCATGAAACTAGGTAAAGTGTTGAAATATAAGAATATAAAATGAATAGTTGAAAAATAAGGAACAAGAGTTCACTCTATTGTACCTCTAGCCTAAAAGTCGCATTTTCTTAATGCATCCAAAACCTAAGTACCTCCCGAAATGACTTGAACTACTCCTGTCCAGAGCCCCTTTGACATAACTGCGGAATATGTACATCTGCCGCTTCGTGCTAATACTTTTGGTATTTCGAGCGTACGTAAGTATTATATATCTGCTGCGCGCTTTAGGATCCATCGTATATTCTATATATTCTGTGTACTATATGCCAAGTGGGCAAGTGCTCTTTTGACGCAAATTGTGCGCCGCTGCCAAATTGCCATTATTTTTATTGTCATGATGTAGTGCTCTCTCCGGAGTTGAGGTCGTGTCCATTTATCCATTATCCATTTTGCCATTGTCCGTTATCCGTTGCATCGCAGCCAACTTCCCTTTGAAGTGAGCCCTAACCTAATGCGTTCCAGATTAGTGATGGCCCAGAAATTGTGATTAATCGATTTGTATTATTTTTTATATGATTATTACTAAGACTCTATAATATATAGCTTAGGGTATACCAATCTTATTTTGCCATTACATTATACTTTTGCTCTAATTATTCCATTTTATCGATTCGCAACAAATAAATCGTTAATTTTAAGGCGATACTCGATAATTTGATTAGTGGTGCCATCACTGATCTTGATCCGCTCAACAAACCAGGGGTTATTTTTTACTTTTAAATAATATTTACTATAAATAATGAATTAGGTATAATTTAGGATGTGTAAAATATAAATTTATCACAATTTAATAATATTAATTTGTATTATTTATTGTACAATAAATTGCATGTTGCCCCGTGTATAACCTCATTGAACTGTCGACTTGCGGTGGCGATGCGCAATGAAAATTAACCAAAATTGGAAATGAAAATGGGAAAAACTGAGAAATGCCATTGAAATTCCAACGCACCCGTGTCCGTACCCATCCGCCCCGCTCGAACATATAAGCTATATCCGACAGCGAAAAATTGCCAGCTCTTGTAAGACATGTGTAAATATTTACGTTCCGGAGGGCAGGAGGTTCTCCTTGCCGCTGCCTCTCCGGAGCGGAACAGCAGAAGTGACGTCGATGTCGACGACCGGCGAGAGGCGACGCAAGAATTTTGGAATTTGGCATGGTCGAAGGACGCCTACTTGTTGTTGCCATTGTTGCGTATACTATATAGCCCGATATAAGCTATATATACATGTATATGTATATCTGGTGGTACGCAGCAGATCGTGTGGGCGAATGTGCATGTGTTTTTCTGATTGGGATGCGGATCCCGAGTGATTCAGCTGCGGCTGCCAAATGGGAATTTCTAAATGTTCTCAATCTGAATTGGCCATAAAGGTCAGAGATGCTGAAAAGATGTTCGAAAAGTGCGGCCAAATACGGATTGGGATCTCAATGAAGGAGGCACTATAATAAATGGAATTTTACAGACAGTTAATTTGAAGGGAATTTACATTTACTCAGCTGCATAAACATAATTTAATTACCAAAACAATCGATGAAATTGCAAATTGTAATAAATTGTTAATTCAAATAGAAAGAGGTCGTCGTTACATGAATGTCTTTTTCGCATTAAGTATTTTGCCCTCGAATTAGCCTCCAATTGGATTGCGGAATATATCATCATATCATAAGTGCTTTGGAATTTTGAGATATATACTCTAGTTCTAGGCTTAAATATGATTAAAAAGTAAATAATATATCTTATTAAAATTTATAAGAAATAGCTGTTATTATCGATATACACGCATATTTATCGATTGCATATATCTAGACTTAAGATATCGATCCCAAGAGGAGATAACTTCACTTGGAGTAAAGTGACGCTATCTAACAGTGCTTAGAAGGATTTTATGGTATGAAAACCTCTAATTTAATGGGTATCCGTTTTGCTCCATATAATTTTATTTTATTTTATTGCCATTTATTGACTCAAAGTCTGATTCCCGATTGCCCAGTCATCCTTAGCTGGCAGAAATCTTTCTGGCATTTTGGCGGCACAGCACCGAGGTCAGTGTTTGGGGTTGACATCGCTCGCTGAGCGGGAGCGATAAAGAAAGGCCCCCAGTATCTACTGTACCGATCGAGAGAGATCCAGAGGTCCAGGCATCGCTCTCGAGATGATTAAGTGAGGTGAGTGAGCGCGTCTGTACATAAACAAACCATACGCCCCGGCATTCCAGCGAGGTAGTTGTTTACATTCAAGCCGCAACTCATCCTGTCCAGCTCCGCTCGCTCTGCTCTCACCTGATCCCAATCCTGACGTCACAACGCGGCCACATGGCCCCATCATCTATTTTTGGCCAGCGGCTCTCTATATTTAGGCCATCCCACTCGGCCAGCGATGGCAGCAGCAGCAGACAAACAAACAACGATGACGTAGACTTGAACTTGAAATTGTATTTCGCTCAGTTTCCGAGATGGAGCATTAGAAAGATGTCTTTCTCTCAAACTTTTGCTTCCGAAACGGCAAGATCAAGCCTCTCCTGAGCCACATCTCTATATTTAGCTGCTGCTGATAAGGAGCAGTCGAGCTTCAAGCTGTCCCTTAGCTCAAATCCACGGACAGTTGATAGCCGATTCTCCAGCGGATCAGTTGGAATCGGATCAGACAGATCAACAACATGTGGCTCTTTCTGACACTCCTCCTGCTCGCAGTGATCCTCCTCGTGGAGTTGGTTCGCTTCGTGAGGATCATGAAGACGATTCCCTGCCCGCTCCCGCTGCCTCTGCTGGGCAACGCGCATCTCTTTTTGGGTCTATCTCCGGCCCAGGCCTGCCTCAGAATGGGTGAGCTGGCGGAAACGTATGGCGACACATTCGGCCTGTTCCTCGGCCCCAAATCCTTCAGCGTGATGCTTTTCAATCCCCGCGACGTGGAGCGCGTGCTCAGCAGCACCCAGCTGCTGGACAAGTCGCATGAGTACTCCTTTCTGGGCCGCTGGCTGAACCAAGGCCTGCTGGTTAGCAGCGGGCGCAAGTGGCACCGACGCCGCAAGATAATCACGCCGGCCTTCCACTTCCGAGTGCTCGAGGCCTATGTCGAGATCTTCGATCGGCGATCTCGGCAGCTCGTCCAGCAGCTGGGTCAGCGGCGGGAGTTGGGGTTGGAGGTTGGAGCCAATGGATCCGGAAAAATCAACCTCGGCGAGGCCATTCACCTGTGCACCCTGGACGCCATTTGCGGTAAGTCTTGTTAAGCCAATTATTAGATCTCAGATACGATATTATACAAATAAAGTATATAAATATTTTAAGTTAAATTATAATTATTATTGGGATTGTGAAAAAAGTTATAACAAATGAAATTTAAGAACTATATACTGATGAGGATGACTTGCAACACAATTTCCGACAATTTACCAACACCGACAGCGTATTTAAGCTAGCTATATTGCTTTTTTAACAATTTTTCAGCACTGATCTCTATTTAAAATCCCACCCTTAACTATGTTTTTGTTATTTTCATTCTTAAATACATATTGATACCATTACTAAATATTCAGATTGATAACTAATCCAAAAATCCAGGGGGAACCTATTCAAACACTGTGCCAAGGTCCAAATCTAGCTCACCGCAATAAAAGCCTAAATTCAGACGCACTCATGATAAGATATCGGGAATCCGGTTCCCGGGGCTTATTAGAAAACATTTCTTGTTACTACTACCAAAATCGCCTCCAACAGCGCGATTAGATATTTCCACGGCGATTAGCAGCAGTCACCCACCTGCACTTGCAGAAATAAAGTGCAAGTGGGTGCTCGGGTACCCGCAGCTTAGATTCTCAACTTCTTAATAATTTAAACTTATTGTTTTCAACTTTTATTTCCAATGTGCTATCTCCCTATAAATGCTATTAGACCGTATCTTTAAGATATCTGCTAAAAAGTCGAGTATCTGGTCTCTTGCTGGCAGATTTCAAGTGTAAATACAACTCTTTAGATGCCAAACCGTTCTCCCAGTGTAGTCCCTTGTGGATAATCGATGTTTGTGGACGTATCCGTGCTAACTATCATGTTCATGGGCACTGCGTGGCGAGATCAGTAGTTTCTGCGCGACCAACGTATTGAGATTGGTGGAAAAAACAGAGTGAGAAGGAGCCGCAATTATGTTCCTGGTCATCGGAGCCATCCTGGCCAGCGCCCTCTTCGTGGGCCTGCTAATCTACCAGCTGAAGTTCAAGCGGCTGATCGACATGACCAGCTACATGCCGGGTCCGCCGGTTCTGCCGCTGGTCGGGCATGGACACCACTTTATCGGCAAGCCGCCGCATATGATGGTCCAGCTGATATACGAGTTCATGGACTTGTACGCCAAGGATCAGACCCTCAAGGTCTGGCTGGGGCCCGAGCTGAACGTGCTGATGGCCAACCCCAAGGACGTCGAGGTGGTGTTGGGTACGCTGCGCTTTAACGACAAGGCTGGCGAGTACAAGGCCCTCGAGCCCTGGCTCAAGGAGGGCCTGCTGGTTAGCCGGGGTCGCAAGTGGCACAAGCGCCGAAAGATCATCACGCCCGCCTTTCACTTCAAGATCCTCGACCAGTTCGTCGATGTCTTTGAGAAGGGATCTCGGGAACTGCTGCTAAACATGGAGCGGGATCGCACTAAGCACGGCGACGCTGGTTTCGGCCTCTACGATTGGATCAATCTCTGCACCATGGACACGATCTGCGGTAGGGTTTCATCCTTACTCCTTCGAGAGCTATCAAAATGCAAATAAATTTCTGATAATGGTTGCTTCCTGAATTGTTCGCCAACACTGCTCGAAGCCTAGCTTTTCCAGCAGTTTACCAACACTGATGGGAATTCCATTCTTCTTTATAATTATGTAGTTCCCCCAAACTATATTTTACCCAATATTTACCCTACCCTTTTCGTTACAGAAACCGCCATGGGAGTGTCCATCAACGCCCAGACGAACGCCGACTCGGATTATGTGCAGGCGGTGAAGACGATATCGATGGTTTTGCACAAACGCATGTTCAACATCTTCTATCGCTTTGACCTGACCTACATGCTCACACCACTGGCCCGGGCCGAGAAGAAGGCTTTGGATGTGCTGCATCAGTTCACGGAGAAGATTATTGTGCAGCGGCGCGAGGAGCTAATCCGCGATGCCGCCACCAAGGAGGGCACCGCCATCCAGGAGGAGGATTCCGATGTGGGGGCCAAGCGCAAGATGGCCTTCCTGGACATCCTGCTGCAATCGACGATCGACGAGCGGCCGCTTACCAATTTGGATATACGCGAGGAAGTGGACACCTTCATGTTCGAGGGCCACGACACCACCTCCTCGGCCCTCATGTTCTTCTTCTACAACATAGCCACACATCCGGAGGCGCAGGCCCGTTGCTTCCAGGAGATCCGCTCGGTATTCGGCCAGGACAAGAGCGCTCCGGTCACCTACGAGCTGCTGAACAAGCTGCACTACGTCGATCTGTGCATCAAGGAGACGTTGCGGCTGTATCCATCGGTGCCACTGCTGGGTCGCAAGGTGCTCGAGGATTGTGAGATAAGTAGGTGGTGACTCGTCCGGAAAGAACTGAACTAATTGAGTTCTTCTCCCCGTTTTCAGATGGAAAACTCATCCCGGCCGGCACCAACATCGGCATTTCGCCGCTGTACCTGGGCAGACGTGAGGAGCTGTTCAGCGAGGCCAACAGCTTCAAGCCGGAGCGATTCGATGTGGTGACCTCTGCCGAGAAGCTCAATCCCTACGCCTACATTCCGTTTTCAGCGGGACCGCGCAACTGCATCGGCCAGAAGTTCGCCATGCTGGAGATCAAGGCCATCGTGGCCAATGTGCTGCGGCACTACGAGGTGGACTTTGTCGGCGATACTTCGGAGCCGCCGGTGCTGATTGCAGAGCTCATCCTGCGCACCAAGGAGCCGCTGATGTTCAAGGTGAAGGAGCGTGTCTACTGAAAACCCACACTCTACCTCTACCCTCCTCAACTTTCAAATTATGTAAATAAATTTAAATTGTACAAAAATACTCCCGAAACTGAATCTTCGATTTTTATTTATTGATTTCAAATCAATCTAAGAGGTGCCTGAAAGTATGCAGCATTTTGAATAACTAACATTCATTTGAATTATTTTATTTACTATACTGCATACTGAATTTCAATTTATTTTTCAATTTCTTTTTTTCAATTTTTGTTTTTTAATTTTAACAATTTTAAACCCTTAAAAATTTAAAAAAAAAATTAATTTTTTTATTCTACCAGACACGGCTAGATCGACTCGGCTGTCGATGCTGATCAAGAATATATATAATTTGTAGGGTCAGAAATGTCTCCTTCACTGAGTTCTGATCTGATCTTTTTACACTCAATTCGAAATTCAAAAACGCCGCGTCATCATGGGCGCCCCCTAGCGGACAACTATCGGCGCAGTGCAACCCTGCTGACCCGACCAACACTTCGCTACATCAAGAGGAAGCACACGTAAATTCCGCAGCCGAAATCGGTCCCACTAATTCGTAGTTTCTGCAAAAAACAGTGAAAATAAACTTTTTCGTTCATTTCGTTCGTGCAAAACCCGATAAAGGACCCCAATCGAGCCATCGCAATGCCCCGCCGCCTCGTCGCGTTAATTAACCCAGTGCGCTAGCCGGATTTAGAGCAACAAACGCAAAATCAAAGATTCGCAGGAGGAGAAGAAGAAGAACGGACAGCAGCAGCAGCAGCTATAATTGTGGCCGTACTGTTGTTGTTGCTTGTATTGGTCGTATTGGTGTTTTGTGATTGTGTTGTTGTTGTTGCTGCTGGCCACTGGGACGATGATGATGGTGATGGTGATGATGCTGTAAAGCAAAGTAAAAGTGGTGGCAAATACAACAAATACGTGCGTGTGTGTGTTCAACGGGACTGCTGCAGTTGCATGTGCAGCGAACGCGGGATGATTGTTGGACTCGCAGACCTGGTGACAACGATGGTATAGATGATGAGGTACCATTGCCATCGCATTTAGTTCGTGCACTCGCAAAAATATCGAACAGTTTCGTGCGTGCCACAAAATTGCGCCAATAAGCAAACGCAAACGCAAACATAGTTTGTTTTATTGCATTCCTCACACACGCACACACACACACAAACGCTGAGAGGGCCCGCGGAGAGACGCACACGCATATGTACATGCATATGCGCTGCTGCGGCAACAGAGATTTTGACCACTCACACACAGAAACAGACACACGCACACACACACACTCACCCACATGCATTCACGCAGCAAACGGAGCACAATAACAAAACAACAAAAACAAAGAGCAGTCAAATGAATTACTTGAGGTGAGTTCGCCTGTGCAACGCACAAGATACAGTAATTCGGCAATTGCAGCAGCCCCCTCGGCAGCAGCAGCAGCAGCAGCAGCAGCAAAGTGCAACAAATTGTTTGTTTATGATTTTGGTCTTGACTCGATTTGAGGAGATTGCATGTGAAAATTGGAAATCGCTCGCACTCGCCTGTGTGTGCGTGAGTGTGAGCGCGCGCAGTATTGTGTGCTCGCTCGCACCCGCCGAGTCCTTGCGGCCGCGCGAGTTTGTTGTGTTTTGATGTTGCTGCACTTCTCGCTCTGCTCTGCTCTGCCCGGAGCCAAACAAATCGCTCACTAGGTTTGCCTAAAAATACAACAAAAACCGTCCTTACTGCGCTTAAACAGGATTACTTGAATAAATATGATGGGCTCTAGCTGGGATTATCCTGCTCCATGCTCGCGCGAAGCTGTTTTTGCCATTCGGGAGCCATTATTTGATACTTTAAGGCACTTTATTTTGGTTAAAGCCTTTCCTGCCCCAATATTCTATGTGTACAGCTTCGTATTCCACAAAAGTCGCATTCAAACTGCAACAAATTTAAGCTTTTCGGATAGTTTTTGGTGTATAAAAAAGGACTATTAACGATCAAAACCTTGAGCGAAATGTTTGGGCTAATATCTATTCCTAACTGCGAATAAATACTAATTATAATCCATATTGCAGAGATCTGGTTGCCAAGGATTAGAGCCATAAACCGGGAGTGAGTGAGAATTAGCCACCAGGAAGGAGGAAGGAGGAACCTACCCCGCCAACACCGAAGATGTCGCGCTGGGGCAAGAACATAGTGGTGCCGCTGGACTCGCTCTGCAAGGAGAAGGAGAACACCAACCGACCCACCGTCGCCCGTTCGGTGGGCACTGTGGGCAAATGGGGCAAGATGGGCTTCACTTCCACGCGCACCTACACACTGTCCGCCCTGCACCCGATGGCAGCGGCTGCGGCGGCGGCTGCTGCAGCCGCCAGTCCCGCCCAGAGTCCAGCCTCCACGCACGACCACGATCCCAACGACCTGTCCGTTTCGGTGCCGGAGCCGCCGAAGCCCAAGAAGTTTTTCAAGTCGCGCAATGCCGCCCCGCCGGAGGTCATTGCCCAGATCATACAGCAGCTACCGCACTGCGGCGCGGGCGCATCGCCCATGCGGGATCAAGCGTCGGCTGGTGGTGGTGCCACGCCTACCTCTGGCACCCACGAGGGCGGCGGCGGCGGCCTCAAGCTGAAGCTGGGCAAGGGCGGCAGCTCCGCAGAGCGGAAGCGCAAGTCGCCCAAGAAAAAGGTCACCGCCGCCGCCGCAACGCCTACGACGCCCGGTGCGTTCTTCGGCGGCTCCGATCGGGATCGGGATAAGGAGGGTCTCAGCGATCCCTCGGACCAGCCGGAGCCGGGCGACGAGCCGCGTGGTGCGAGTGCGTCGGCCAAGAAGAAGAAACCCAAAGAGGAGAAGAAACTGAAGCCGGAGGCGCCGCCGTCGCGGATCCTGGGTCGCGCCCGCAAGGCTGTCAACTATTGCGAGGTGGACGAGGAAGAGCGCTATCCCACGCCCACCAAGGATCTGATCATTCCCAAGGCGGCACGCGGTCCGGCGGAAGCGGCGGCGGCGTCGTCAGCCTCGGCCACTTCAGCGTCAGCAACCGCCACCTCGGAAGCCTTCATCTCCTCGACGGCCGGCAGCCCTGGGTCAGGACCGTCGCTACCTCCGCCCACATCGGCGCCCAGTGCTACCACAGTGCCGATACCCCAGCTGTCCGCCGGCGCGTCCAACCCGCCGAGCGCTTCCCGCACGCCGGAACATCCTCCCATAGTGCTGCGCATCTCCAAGGTGAGTGAATTCTATATTCTCCAAGCAATTCTCCCTTGGCTTTTGGTTAGTTTTGGCCCTCGAATCCCTTGAATATCTCGGATAATGCCTGCTTGTTTACATTTTTTAATCAAGGAGAAAAGAAAGGATAATTCGTCGACTTTGTAGATTGCCATCACTTCCTCTTTTGTTCCTTTATTTACCAAGATCCTGAAAACTTATAAAAAAAAGTAAAATTTTTGAATGTTTTCAGGAATTTGGAAAAATATTTTGAATTATTATTATTTGTATATTCTTCCATTTGCATATCTTCGCCTCTGTTTCTCTCTCCCTCCCTCTCTCGCTCTCGCTCTGTCTCGGTTAAATTTCACCCAGCAAACAATTATCCCAAAAGCAACCGTTATATTTTTGTGCTGCGATCGCGCTCTCTCTCCCCTTTCCCATCTGCTCTCTAGAGTGCTCTCACTTCCAGCTGCTGCTGCTGCCTCCTCGCTCTCGCACACACTCTCTTCTTCGGCCCCTGTGCTGGTGTGACTGAGTGTGCGGGGGAAAGAGAAAGCGCGCGAAGCATGGGCAACAACAAGGCAGTGTTAAATTACGCGCGCTTTTACATCGAAGTTGAGTCGAGTTTCTCTCACTCCCTCTCTCTCTCTCTCTCTGTCTTCTGGCTGGCTGGCACTCGCGTTCTCTTCCGCTTAGCGAGTTGTTGGTTTTTGTCGTACGCTTCATCCGTCTTCTTTTCCTCGCTTCGCATTTTTCTTTTTTCTTTTCTTCACTTTTCTTTGGCCTGCTTTTCTTCGGCATTCGTCGGTGGCTTCTTGCTCAGTTCGGTTCGGTTCAGTGGAGTGTTAATTAGTGGGAAGCGCGACATCGCCTCTGCCGCTTAGTTCCTATTCTGTGGTTCCAGTCGCTGTTGGTTTCCAGTGTCAGGCACAGTCTCAGTCTCAGTTTCCAGTCAGCAAGTGAGAGGCGCACCTGCAGCGGCGTCCCCATTTAAAAAGAAATGAAGCAACTAAACTCCCATTTATTTGCAGGGCACCTCCCGCCTGGTCAGCACTGACAGCGAGGAGCCGCCGAGCAGCTCGCCCGCTCACTACAACCAGCAGCTGGCCACGGAGCCGGAGCCGGCGGATCGGAGCGCAGACGACACAGTTCCTCCTGCAAGCACGCCAAAAATCATTGTGAAGCCACTGCGGCCACCGGACACGGCGGAGGGATCAGCAGCAGCGGCAGTGACGGAAGCAGCCACCGCCGCCGCCGAGGCGCAGGACAACGAGGAGGAGGAAGACGAGGAGGAGGAGGAGGAGGAAGAGGAGGAGCCGCCCGAGATCAACTACTGCACGGTGAAGATATCGCCCGACAAGCCGCCCAAGGAGCGACTCAAGCTGATCATCAAGACGGACGTGATCCGCAACGCCATCGCCAAAGCAGCCGCTGCCGCGGAGTCACGCAGCGAGAAGAAGTCGAAGAGCAAGAAGCACAAGCACAAGCAGCTGCTGGCGGCGGGATCAGCTGCTCCTGCGACCGGCGCCTCCACGCCCGCGGAGATAAGCTCGGAGTTCAAGACACCCTCACCTCATCTGGCCCTCAGCGAGGCGCAGCAAACGCATACGCATCCGCATCATCATCACCACCTCCATCCGCAGCGGGGCTCCGCGGTCATATCGCCCACGACGCGCTCCGACCACGACTTCGACTCACAGTCCTCGGTGCTGGGCAGCATTTCCTCGAAGGGCAACAGCACGCCGCAGCTGCTGGCGCAGGCCGTGCAGGAGGACAGCTGCGTGATTCGCAGCCGGGGATCGAGCGTGATAACCAGTGACTTGGAGACGAGCCAGCACTCGTCGCTCGTGGCCCCGCCCTCGGACATTGAGTCGCGCCTGGAGTCCATGATGATGACCATTGACGGCGCTGGAACGGCAGCGACGGCGCCTGCGACAGCATTGCCCGAAACGCCGCTCCAAGAGGACATCCTGGCTGTGCTGCGTGGCGAGGTGCCGCGCCTGAATGGCAGCACAGAGGCCGTTGCCAACGAGGAGCAGCAACAGCAGCAGCCCAAGAGAGCCACGCGCGGCCGGGGCAGGAAGGCGAATAACAACGCAGAAGTACCTCCTCCGGCTACGGAGACCAGAACACGAGGCAGGGCCAAGGGAGCCGATGCGGCTGCCACTGCGGCGGCCATTTCACCGCCGGCGCCGAAGAGGAGCACGCGAGGAACCCGCGGTTCGAAGAAGGCCGATACGACGACGACGGAGGCGGACATGGAAGTGGACGAGCCTCCAGCGGCTGCGGCGGTGAGTGAAGAGCA